>JAADVW010000290.1:0-39664 GCA_023335875.1 Elongisporangium prolatum
ACAGTAATGGAGATCAAATTGGACATCACCATTCACAGCAGCGGCTAAGATGCCACTGCCTCTGTCAGAAAAAAACGGAAATTCATTGATTCGAATGCCAGACTCTAGACAGCATTTGAGAAACCATGAGTGAGCAATTACTCTCGTCTTCGCTCGGACACACAGCCACTCCCAATATTGTGTTTTCGAGGTTTCCATTCCGGCCAACGAACAGAAGCATGATGTTTTTGTGCCCTTTGTGCTTGAGGAAAGCGCCATCTGTACCCAGAATGTCTTGGCTTGTATCACCGAGCAACATGCAATCAGGATGCGATAGGAATGCACGCTTGAAACGATGATCTGCACCCACTTGAATATCAAAAAAAGAACTAGGGTTGCTGTCTTTAAATGCACGCAAAAGCGATCGCACTTTACGGCATCCACGAGCGTAATCTTCAGCAGTGTCTTCTAGCAACGACTCCCGAACTCGGTAGGTCATGCGCGTTCGGACGCGGACACTCTCCAACGTCAAGAGCTTGTCTTGCAGTGAGGATCCGCTCAGCGCGCTATCGCTATGAACTGCTGCTGTTGCAGTGGACATTCGACTGACTTGCTTTGATGTTGGCTTCGCTGTTCCGCTGCAACCTTCATGTGCTGTATTAAACGAGTTGATATAATGGTCAAAAGTGTCTTTGCGCTGAGATCGAACCACCAGCACGAAGAAGAGCACGGCGTTTTGCTCGAACACACATAGCGAGCTGAGCTTCCACCTCGCCCTGGTGGGCTACTTATGACTCTCTTTCATTGAGCAAGCACAAAGTCCTTGATGTGAGCTGTTGCTTCAATCCTGTTGGCCAACCGCATATTCTTGTACAGTGAGATAGTGGTGCCATGGTTGACTGCGATCGTAACTTCGTCTCCTTCCATTTCTTTAGATCACCTGAGGTCAGATTATTCAAAGCAATTGTGGACAGACTCTATAAACATTATTGTGCAAGTTTGCCGCCTATACCAAGAGACAGCGAGACATCTCCACGTAGCCAGGCAATGTCAGTCTTCTGTCGTCCACATGAACTCTAATCTCTGCCACGTTTTGCCACGATAAGTACATTTTGTCACAATTTTCTGGATCACGCCACGTTTTGTCGTTAGCCCCACCACGTCACGTTATGGATCGAAATGTTGAGGTAAACAGTCGTGCTCAACATCAAGTTCACTAAGTGCGTCCTAAGTGCGCACAGTGGAAGCTTGAGCTTCGAACTCCCAGTTGAAGAAATTCTCGGAGCATGGCGACCATGAACGGAGTGCCGCCGCAGCCGTGGTCCCACTGGCCGCACGCCTTCGCGCAGACAGCCAAGAACGTGACCATCCACTACGTGGATGTGGGTCCGCGCGACGCCATGCCGGTCGTGCTGATGCACGGCTGGCCCGATATGTGGTTCGGCTGGCGGGTACGACACTGATTGACTGACTGCATGTAAGCCACTGCTTTGCACTGCTGACGCCAGACTCTCTCTCTCTGTAGAACCAGATCGGACCGCTGTCCAAGCACTACCGCGTGATCGTACCTGGTGCGTCCTCCTGACCGCTGTGATGCTTTGCTCCGGATGATTGATGATGCGCTTGGATAGACATGCGAGGCTTTGGCCAGAGCTCTGCGCCGTACGAGATGGAGGAGTACGGCACGAAGAAAGTGACCAACGACTTTGCTGAGCTGCTCAGTACGTCGTCTTGTTTGCATTCCCTATCAAACTTTACATACTAACGTCCTTTGTATAGACATTTTGAAGATCCAGAAGGCGGTGTTCATCGGCCATGACTGGGGTGGCGCCATGGCCTGGCGCATGTGTCTCTACCATCCAGAGCGCGTGATCGCTGTCTGTGGTGTGTGCACCGCGTACACGCCGCCCGCACAGCAGTACATCCCGCTGGACGTGGTCGTGACCAAGCTCCCGCAGTTCTTCTACCAGCAGTTCCTGGCCGATTTGGACAACACGGGCAAGCTCTTCGACTCAGCACCGCACCGGTTCTTCACAGCCATGTACCGCCCGGCCATCGAGTCGGCGCTCTCGGACAACACGGAGCGGCTGTCGCTGATCCAGATGCTGCAGAACGTGGCCGACTCGCCGCATCCGGTCTTCACGACTCGCTCGAGCATCCTCTCGCAGCCGGAGCTCGAGTATTACGTGCAGCAGTACGCCAACAACGGCTTCCGCTCCACGTTGCAGTACTACGCGTCGCGCAAGCTGGACTTTGAAACGGAGTGTGCCTTTAAGCCCGAGATCAACCACCGCGCGCTGTTCATCGCAGCTGCCAAGGACTCAGTGCTGCGTCCGTCCATGGCGCGCAATATGCCCAAACTGCTGCCCAATCTTGAGATGAAGCTCATTGAGGACGCCGGCCATTGGGTGCTTTGGGAAAAGCCTGCGGAAGTGAACGCCATGCTGCTGGAGTGGCTGGCCAAGATCCAGCAACAAGACGAAAGCGAGACCACTCGTGCCAAACTGTAAAGGCCGCACGTCTAAAGCTGACAGATGTCGTATGAATAACCTCATTTGGATACCGCAAAACGCGGAAAGATGGAGACAGTTTGCAGAAGTTTTTCAAGTTAAGCGCTTAGGACTAGGGCAAGAAATTTTTGAATTGTGTCTTCATCTTTCCAATGGTCAAGGTACTCAGGCAATCCGATGACTGGCTAAAAATAATTCTTTTACGGAACTCATGCCGCACCAACGCATCTCACTCAGGAACACTAACGCCTACCGCGCCGAGGTAGTCGCTGGGTTCAAAGCCGCACAGACCAAGGAAGTGGGCCTCCATAGAAGCTTCTCCGACCAGCTGATCATCCACGGCATCCCTAACGGACCAACAGAGCGCCGGCAGGGGATTTCTTTGCAATAGAGTAATCTGATTGGCTAAAACGATTTTTCTTTCCATATATAGTTTTTCTAAAATTTGTAAAAAAGAGTCTGGAAATTTAAACTGTGTCTCTATCTTTCCGCGTTTTGCGGTACCATGTCGTTTATGACAAATACATATCAGTTTGGTTTGCTACAGTACTAAATGTTTCCCGTTCTCTTCAAGAGACACTTGGGATCCCTTATGTAGAAGTGCGCCACCACGACCCACCAGCTCGCTCTCTCTCCAAGAGTCATTTAGGTGCAGACGGGGCTGGCCATTTGACGCCAAATTCCCACCTGGCGCTTCTATACAGATCATTTTCCCATCTGATCACCTTAATCCCAGCGATTCACGGTAATACGCATCCGATTAACCTTCCATGTAAAAGGTCCGACGTCATGACCACGTCAGGCGCCATGTGGCCGCTTGGAAGTCTTCGTGCCTCTGCATTCATCTCGAATCCGCTTCTGCAACTTCATTCTCACTCTGCAATCCGCAATCTCCAGCCAACATGGTCTTCCCCTTCGTCTTCTCGTGCCTGTCTCTGTTGGTCTTGACCTGCATGACCCAGGTCCATGGCCACGGCTATCTGGTCAAGCCAGTGGCCGACTTCCTTTCTGGCGTGGGCGACATCACGCAGTACTCGGCCATCGTGACGGGCACAGACATTTACCCGTCCGGCTCGTTCTCAGGTTCACCGGCCGACAATGTGGCGTCCTTCATCACCAATTTTGCCGACGGCAAGTACAGCAACATCAAGACGCTGATCACGGACAACCAGGTACTGCAAAGCGGCGCTACAGCCACGTGCGGCTTCTCGGACCCGAGTCGGAACAAGCACACGCTCGGCACATCGGTCTGGTGGGGCAAGAATACTGACCTCACGGGCGAAGGCTTTGTGACGTCGCATGAAGGCCCGTGCGAAATCTGGTGCGACGACACCATGGTCGTGCAGACTATGGACTGCGTGACCACGTACAACAAGGACGGGTCTGCTGCTGAGATCCCGTTCGACAACTCGGCCTGTGCGTCGGCCTCGGAGCTCAAGTTCTACTGGCTGGCCATGCATACCAACGCCTGGCAGGTCTATTGTGAGTATTGATCCATTCCATATTGGCAGTATTCCCAATTCCCACTCGACTTATGATGGTGATTGTTACATAGTGAACTGCTTGACGCTGGACGGTATCACCAGTGGCAGCTCCAGCACCACTGCGTCGTCCACAACCACCACGAGCAGCTCTAGCACCACAACCATGACACCCACAACCACGACGACAGCCACTCCCACCACGACGATTACGACGGCGCCGACCACAACGGCCACACCGACGACGACATCGACACCCTCGACTTCTTCTTCATCCACGCCCTCGAGCTCTGGTAACTTTACGAACTTCACATCGTGGGGCGGGCGCGGTGGCTTCGGAGGTAACGATCAGGGCACCATCAAGCCTGCCGGCTACTAGAATTATGGCCCTAATTTGCTTCTGTGGTCGGAAATAACTGTGATATTACACGATATTGAGTTTACAAAAATATGAAGTATTGCATAATCGGTAAAACTAATTGTTCTGTCTGCGGAGGTAGTTCTGCAACCTGCTGATTCCACTCACCATTCATTCTTGGTAAAGCCGCCGACCCGACGGGTAGCGCACACGTCGGCTTAAAAAGCGTCAGCACTAGAGTTCTGTTGATTGTATTCGATGTATGTAATGCCGGGTGATTAATATGATGCGAACTAGTTTACAACGCTCCTTGACTAGCTTTACGCTGCATGGAGGAGCAAAATTCTACATGAGATTGCTGATTTTCACCATAGCAAAACACTTTTGACTAGCATGGAGGTGGCGCCTCGTTGATTTATAACTGTAGATTGGGATGCGCAAGCAGCAAGCGGCAAGCATAAACCATGCATGTATAGCAAATGACAATGACTGCATTTACATTGCTACAATTCCTGATTGTGTTCTATACAAACCTGTCGATCTACAGTAGCAGTCGCTTTATTGCGAAGGCGTTTGCTTCTGCTGCTGATGGCGAACAAGCTGCGATGGCATGAGCAGGTGCGGCTTGCCAGCTGGTGCGCCTTCATTCTTTGGGACCCAACGCTGCTGAGCCAAGTCGGATGAAGCATTCGCATCACGTGGCGCCTTATTTTTTCCCTTGGACCGAGGCGTCGACTTCTTTGTCGATGCAGTCTTATGCTCTTGGGCGGCAGGTTGAGCAGTCTTCTTCGGTCCCTTTGCAGCAGACAAAGGAGGATATTCAAACTCATTCGCTGTCACAGAGAGCTTCGATGATTGCGCTGGATAGTTTGCAGGTGGTAGTGGCGCGGCATGCGGAGGCGGATAACCCATGTAGCCAGGCTGAGGGTAATACACTTGAGGTGGCGGAGTTGGATATGCTCCCGGAACCATTAAATTCGGATACGCAGTCTGCGGCGGCGGTAGCGGCGGTTGAGGGGGAACAAACAGCTCGTTGTTTCCGCCATTGCTGTAGTTGTGTGGGAACAGATTCAAAACTGGGTCTGGTGTTGGCACAGGAGCCTCAGTCGGAGCGGACGCTTGAGCAGCCGAAAAGAATGCGGCAACTAATGGTTCCACAGACTGTGCCGCTGGCTCAGGGGTCTCAACGGATGCTTGTGCCACCGAAAAGAATGCAGCTACCGATGGTGCAACAGAATGCGTGCTTTCGGCCAAATCATATTTCGCATCATGTTCGTTCTCTACTTGGAGAACTGGGGCAATAAGTTCGTTGGCTTGAGTTAAAACTACTTCCCCATTGCCGCTCCACTTAGTGATCAGCATTTTGATCTTGTCAGCATTTGGTGGAGGTGGAAGCGTTGAAGGAATTGATGGGAGTGCAGGTGGAGCAGCGGAGGGTTGCTTTCCTGATCGACGGTTATTACTGATCTGCACAGGTCCCGATGCTTGTTGTCCACGAGACCGGTTGTTATTCCCACTTCTGTCGATTATGACGCGGTTGTTTGGCGCCGATCCGCGCTGCTGCTGTGGCGGGCCGGATGTTGGCGTGGATACACATAGCACATTGTTCCATGGCACAATTTTACCGCGATCGCGACTAGTTGTGCCGTAGAGTGGCTCACCACCAGTAAAGCTTTCATCGAATAGGACTTCAACACACTTGCTGCTCACATGCGTAGCCACAACAGTACCGCGGTGACCAAATGGCACACCACGAGCGCTGATATTGATGATTCGATCACCAAGACGAGGTGGACCAGGGTTCTTGGATGCAGATTGCGATATCTCGCGACCAGTCAAATCCTGATTGACCAGCGGGTTCGGACGGAACAACTCATAAGCAGGGACAGTCACTTCTGTAGGCTTTCGCTCTGCAACCTTTTCTCGCTCTTTCGCACGCAAAGTGCCAGCAGCTTCCACGGCACGAATGGCATTTAAGCACATGTACTGCGAGTTCACGGGGATATGCTTTAACTGCTCCTTACTGGCGATTTTCTGCTGCTCGATCCATTGCTTGATCGCTCCAGCCTTTACTTCAATTTGGGACGGATCTGACACCCCCAGTACGTCACTTCCCCGATAACTAGTCGCAAAGCCAGCCTTTTCCAGACGAATTACAACCTCCGGAAATTCTTGTTTGTACGCGAGCAACAGCTGTAGTGCACGTTCGGTGTACTCCCAAGTCGTATTTCCACCGCCAGTATTAGGCGAGGGCGAGGCTTGACGTTGCTGCTGTGCCGTATCGACATTCTTCAACACATTGCTACCCATAATTTGAACGATATCGCCCTTACGCCAGACATTATCAGCATCCGCATCAGCCTTCGAAGCAGGGTTATTACTGCTAACATTCCGATCAACTAAGCGCGAGTATCCAGGAAGAAGAAGATCTTTGCGGAAACGTAGATTCAAGCCAATTTCATGGTCACCAGGCTTCACAAAAACACTTCCGGTGATCAATCCAAGCGTCGTGGTTGAAATACCAAGCTTTTTGGCAACAATAAAGCCAGGCAAAAACTTGTCTGTTATTTGCTGCGCAATAACATACCCAAATGGTGGTTCTCGATCAATGGTGTTCACTTGGACACGCACGCCGTAGTCTTCTTCATCGTATCCCTTAACCACAGCAGTGCATCCCAGCCAGTTTCCTTTCGTGATAAGTGCGACAGATTCCATCGGGAATCGCTCTACCAAAGGGAGCTGCTCAGTTTCTTGAAATCGTTCATCGTACAATTGGCGGTTTACAACAGCCAATTGCGCTGGCACAACGGCTTCATCATCACCAAACTTCTTTTCGACGGCGCCAGTGACAGGGTTGGAAATCATACCCTGCAAAGGCAGAACGTGCAACACTGTCGTGATACCCTTCTTGCCAAGATCAATGCCACCAGAACCTGGGGTCCCTGCTCCTGACAAGAGCTTCACAACTTCAGTCTGCGCAAAATGAGCCCATGTCGTTTTCTGGTCACTATCGTACGGCGTAAACACGATCGATGATGCCTGGCTCTTTGATCGGTGTCGCGAATTTGTATCAAGACGATATTCGCCGGTAAGTGTGCTTACACCCACGACTCGTGCTTCATGCAAGTTCGGCCAGTTGGCGAGAACATTCTGTCCCAGTAGCTGTTCTGGAGTCATTGTTGCAGCTGAGACTGACGGTACAGAATCAGTTGAAGGTTCAGCAGGAGGAGGGAGCTGCAAAATGAGCGTTGACTTTCTTGAGCGCATTCCGAAGCAGTTCAATCCCACTTTGTCGATACGCACAGCCTCTAATGGCAGCGTATACAAACTAGGGAATCCAGCAAGAGGCAATTGCACTCCATCCATCAATTTACTCTGAAACTTGCCTCCGTAGCTTTCGATCTTAGGCAAAATGAAATCCGTTACACGCGTGTTGCAACTCGGCACATCTGGAAAGCCTTGAACTCCCGGGAGAGTAGAACGAAGCGTCTCTGTTGCACTTGTATCATAAATAATTCGCAATGGTTCCATTTTCAGCTGATTTCGTTCACGCTCTGACTTTGTCAAACGGGATGGCGGACAATATTGCGCAATTGCTGCCTTCAGTAGCGCACCATCAATAAAAGGTAGAATGTTCACACCCTCCCATGGGTTACGCTTGCCTTCCATATCAATTTCAAATTTTTCTGGGTAAAAATGTTTGATAGGCGAAAGAGGAGAGACCATGAGGAAGCGGTACGGCTCAGGAACCAGATGCGCACTGGAGGCTGGCAGGTTTGCCATTAGCTGCTCAAATGGGAGCAGAGGGCCATCCGTAGCAGGATCGTTGTCAAATTTGATTTGAGCAACGACTTCTTCAATGCCTGTCAAATCCGAAATCATAGGAGCATAGTGGTACGGATAATACCATGACCACGACGGAGGCCCCTGGAAGTAGTACGCTAGAACCCACATAAGTGCTTCCATGTAGTGCTTCTTAACCTTTGCAAGGTCATGGTTTCCAGCATGTCCGTTTCCACGGGAGATGTTAAATTTGCGCTCGTAGTATGTCCATTTTGTATCCTGAAAATTTTCGCTGCCTGCCAACGCAGCAAAAATCGCATGCTCCTCAGCTACCGCTGCGAGCGCCACCTTAGTTTCGAATTCACCATCAAGCGCTTCCAAAAGAGCCTGTTCGTCTTCTTCGTCATCTAACAAAGGTGGTGGCTGGTCTTCGTCATCGTCACGAAGTGCCATTACAGCGTTCTGTACTGCAATTTCATCAACGTCATGTGAAACCGTTGGCTTTGGTTGTCGATGTCCGCGATGCTTCTTCTTGCTCTCTTCAATCGCGCGATCAACCAAAATGTCTTCTTCTTTGCTGCCGATGACATCGAACAGTTCTTGCAGCAGCGGCAGATTGATAAGCTGACCATTTTCCGTCAAGTACTGCCCATTATGTCGCTCCAGGAGCGCACGATAGACTTGCAACAACAATGGAATCGCATCCTCGCTGATCTCTAAGGTCGGGCTGTGCGGAATAAAATCATTTCCAAGCAAAAACGTAAGCAGAATAAAATCATCAAGCATGCGTTCGCCTTCAAACGGCGGAAGTACGCGCATTTCCATCATCAGATACTCGCGAAAGAGACTCAAGTGAACCAGCTGCCATTGCTGCTCCTGAATCTGCTTAGCTTGCACCTTGCTCGCATGGTGGCTGCCCCAGACAACGACCTCTCGCACAAGCGTGAAATGCGGTTCGTGTGTCATGAGCCCCAGCAGCATGAGATCGGCATCACTACCGTACATGCAATGGCGCACATCGGCGCCATAACCAGGCACCATCTTGCGGTGACGGATGAACTCGACGATCTTATGCTCACCTTCTCCAGGCACTTCGCTGCCGGAGAAAAACACCTCCAAGCGGCTCCAGAGCGGATCCGTTTTCATCTTGTGACGTACGAAATACACCAAATGCTGCGACAACTCGGACAGGAACTCCGTGCCGGGCGTGATGCAATTCGAATCAAACTTTTCCGCGATCGGCGCAGCCGTGTGGCCATTCTTCTCGTCTTCTAGCTTGATCTGCAGATGACGCTCCTTCTCCATGGCCTCCTGGCGGTCCAGACCGGCGCGAAAACGGCGCGAGCGCTGCTGGTTCAACTTGGCGCGCGGCGCGACACCATCGATCGCAAAGTACACGAGTTGCTTGGGTTTGATAATGTGCGTGATCAGTCGATCCATGTACGTGAAGATGCTGTGCAGCTGCGCATTGAGACTCTGCGTATTAAGCGCGTCGTCGGCCGCATCCGAGTGGGTACAGTTGTGGATGATGCCGTTCATATCGAGGTAAAACGCATCGAACTCGGGCAGCAGCGAGACATCGGAGATCGGCTGGTTGATCAGCGGATACCGCTCGGACATATACCGGTAGAAGCGAGGGATGCCCATGGTGCTAAGTCGCTTCCCGCACTCAGTCTTTGCGGGTCTTGCTGGCGATCTGCTTGAGCTGCTTTCTCTTGAAAATGGGCGGCGCAGAGACCGAAAGGGGGGATCGGGGTTCGCACAACACCTTTTTAAGGGCCAACGTGCCACTTTAGGTGCGAATTAAGGGTTCAGCCCCGATTTAGTGAGTCGTGGGTACGGTTACGCGGAACGAAGGGTTACGGATTCGGGGAGATCCATAAGAGCAACACATCACACAGTCGCAGATACACAGACTCTTGACGAAGCGGTGCGGCCCGCATCAGCGAGGGGCGCTGGTTGGAAAAGCGTGCTAACTGCTTGTGTGTCTGTGTAAACAGAGCTTGAACCTACTAGAAGACCATGCAGGCGTTGCGCGAGACGATCTATTCGTTCAAAGCCAAGTGGTTCGACACCCATGCGCAGTAAGCAATCACCAATTCTTTCCATGGATGATGATCGTGTTGGTCGCATGCAATGGGAGGGGGAGGACTCATGGCAACCGCGTGTCTTTGTGATATTGAATATATGGCTAGATTGAACCGCCATTTCCACGTGCGGTACTTCGTGGACAACCACCACGTGGAGATCTTCGATACCAAGACCAACAAGCTCTTTCTGAAGAAGAGTGAATGCCCCGCGACGCTCACGGCCAAAGACTTCTTTCTCGGCTCCAAAGTGTTGCTCTATGGCCGTCATTTCGAGCTACAAGACTATCTGGATCCTTTCACAGCCGAGCAGTTGGGCAAGCAGCAGCAGAAAGCGATCCTGCTGATCAAGCAAGGCATGGTCGCGCATCTGGGGGAGATCATTGACTTGCTGAGCCGACAACAGTTCAGCGTTTCCGCACTCAAGATGATGCGAATCGGACGTGCGCAAGCGGAGACGTTCCTCGAATTTCATCGCAGCACAGGCGCGTTCGCCATGCTCGTGGACCAGCTCTCCACGCAACCTGTAGTCGCCATGGAGCTCGTGGCCGAGAACTGCATTAATAAGCTCAAGAATTTTGTCAGCAGCACGCTGATTGCACGATTCGGAGCCAGGGACCACGAGATTGAGAGCTCAGTCTCCGTACTCGAGGCGCAACGGGAACGCGAGTTTTTCCTGAAAACGCTTCATGGAAGCACGGCGACCTTCCAGCACTGCACATGCTGCGTGGTTCTTCCCCATATTGTGAAGGAAGGGCTCGCTGGAAAAGTACTTGCTACGATTCAAAATGACCCAGATTTGTCTGTCACTGCCATGGAGCTCTTCAATCTCGACCGCACGACCGCAGCCGAGTTTCTTGAGGTCTACGAAGGCGTCGTACCGCATTTCAACGAGACAGTCGACCACTTCACAACTGGCCCATGCATTGCCATGGAGCTCACGAGTCCACACACCGAAGATATTGTATCCAAGTTCCGTGAAGTCGCTGGTCCATGGGATGTGGAGATGGCCAAGGAACTTAAACCACAGACGATCCGCGCAAAGTTCGGCATCGACCGGATCCGCAACGCTATCCATTGCACCGATCTAGTGGACGATGGTGTGCTTGAATCGGAATATTTCTTTGACATCCTCACTAAGCGGCAGCTCAGAGACTGATACCGCTCGGTCCGCCTCGTCACAGATGCGTTTACATGGGTACATAATTCAGCCGCTCGTGCTCAGCGCATAGTCACCAATGCCAAAAGGATTCTATGCACAAAGAGATGAAGCGTAAAAACTGTCACAAAAGCAGCACAAGCAGCATCCAGATCGCACCGTGCATCGTATTTCTTGCGCTGTATTTAATGTATCTCCTTCGCGTTAAGAGCCAGACGCCCACGCCCATGTGCAGCACCCATGCTGCTTAATATCTGTACTTGGTCGAGTAGTCCTTGGGCGAGATCACGAGACCGCGACCCTTGCGCGCGCCGCGGTATACGACTTCGATGATGTCGATCATCTCTTGCTTGTTGTTGAACGCCCAGTTGATCTTGTTGTTATTGCCCGTGCCCAGATCGATCATGATGTGCTTGTTGCGGAAAAAGAACATGACTGTGCACGGATCGTAGAGCTCGTACATGGTGTTGAAGTCCGGCACGTCTGTGATGTCGACGACGTAGATCGCGGCAAAGTTCTTGACGTCCTCGGCCACGCCGCAGAGCACCTCGTCCATCTGCATGCAGGTCGGGTCGTGGTCGTGGCCGAAGCGGATCACAACCACGCGATCGCCCTCGTTCAGGATGGCTTGGTCCACGGCCCAGCCGCTCTCGAGATGCGGCAGCAAGTACGACATGGCTCAGCTTCTTGTCTTCCGTTGAATGGCGTGAATGCGAAAAACGGTAAATGACCTAAGTTAGTGGGGCACAACGACCCGAATTGAGCCGAAAGCCTAGATTAGCGTGGTATAGATTCCCGCCGCGACAAAAGCAGGGATGAAAGGCCCTAGTTTAAGGGAGGTGACGTTGGGAGCGTGTACACCAATCTGATCATCATTCCGATCTCTGCCGTTTATTCCGTGCATCGTCCTGATTTCAGTTAGTGTGTGGCTACAGGATCCGCGAGCTCATTGACGGCAATGGGGCGGTGCTCATGGACGGTTCCAGCAGCGGCCGTGGCCATTGCTCTGTGTCTGTGCGTCTTTGGAAGCGTGTCCGCGTTGCTGATCCCCCCAGCGACCAAGCCTGCGTTGACCCCCGTGGGCCACTGCGCATCGTTTCTGGACCATTGCGTGTTTGACATCAGCACGTCCTCGTGCACGTTCACGCAGTCCGTCGCGTTCAAGTGTGGCGCGCACAACACCACATTGACAGTAGGTGACGTGGGTGTCTTTGCTGAGGCCACCAATGGTAGTGACACCTCTGGTGACGCGCTTGAGATCGAGCTCGAAGACTGGGGTTGCCGATGGAACGTCGCCGGCGATCTGATTTTGGCGCCCGAGATCGAAGTCGACGTCATTGGAGACGACTGCTTCGTCCGGCTCACAGCGGGCCGGACGATCATCATTGGCGACTCGTCGACACTGCGTGCGAGCTCCATCAGCGTTGATGCATCGTTCGTGCGCGTGGAACCCCAAGCGCGTATCCTGGCTTCGTACTCTGGACTGTATCGCAATCGCGCTGGCATGTTCATGGGCTCTGCTAACTTTGGCGCCAGTTATGCAGGCAGCGGTGGCCGATTCATGGGCGTCGATGACCAAGCAAATGACCCTACGCCTGCCGCATTCGGCTTCTTTGACGTACGCCGCAACACGTTCAACCAGAGCGAGGACGAGAATCTGACTTTGACTTCAACAAGCGAATCGTGGAATCTGCAGAAGATATGGAGCGATCTGTCGGTGGAGAACGCTCCGACCATCGAAGACTCAACAGGAGAAGCCAACGCACGTTTATTGCTCGGAAGTGGCAGCGCTGTTGTTGCCAATACGTATACTGGCGAGCTTTTGCGCGTGAATGGCGGTGGGCGCATTCGCATTGCTGCATCTTCGGACGTCGTGATCATGGCGGGTGCACGCATCGCTGCGAATGGTGATCCTGCTATTGATGGCGTCGCAGGTGGATCCGGAGGCAGTGTGCTCTTATCAGCTTCTGCGCTTTCAGTGAATGGCCAAATCGAAGCCTTAGGCGGCAATGCATTTTGCCGTCCTGATGGCAGTGCCTGTTTCCCTGCCGGTGGAGGTGGGCGTGTTCAAATCTCGTATGTGTCAAGCCAAGTTGACGACTCTGTTGTGGACACAACAGGCGGATCGCTTTCTGCGCCAGTCAGCAAACAGATCGCTGATGCGTTGCAACCAGCACAACTTCGAGACCTCGTTGGTGCAACAGGAACGTATTATCATGTAGTGCGCCGTTCAGATGGCTCGCGTGAGTGCACGCTATCAATTGGGAATGCTCAGCAGTTTGTCAGCCTGAGTCAATCGAATGGAGTTGGCGGTGCTGTTACCAGCGTGAATGCGAAACGTGGACAAAAAGACGCCCAAATTGATGTCATCGCGATCAAACATGGAGCTGTGGTTGCATCTCGCTCTATGTATTTCAAGAATGGCGACTTGCACGTGCTGAATGGGTCGTTCCTGATTGAATGCGTTTCGTCGTCAGCAAGTGGACCGAGTCGCCTCGATATTGACGCAAATGACGTGTTGATCACCGACCGCTCCCAGATCCTGATCCCTAATGCTATCATGGCCGTGACAGCCCGATCCGTGACAATGGATGCGTCAACAGCACTTCAATTCAGCTCTCACGTGCATATTACAACCGAACAGAATTTGGTCATCGATGCCGAAGTCTCTTCCGATGCATTGAGCAGTGCAGTGGTATCCAAAGGCAAACAGCCGACGAAGACAAAAGTGTTTGCCTTGCAGAGTGATGGCGATATCACTCTTGGCAAAGCCATTTCTGTTGGAATGCTCTCAGTTGTGTCCAAGCAATCAATCGATGTCGACGGTGAACTGCATGCACTAAACGCTGCATCTGCATTAGCGACCTATCTGTCGTGTACGCAGCAGCAGAAAAAGAAAATGGCGTATGACCCTCACGCAATCAACGTGAATTTCACAATGGTGTTGCGAGCAGACAAGTCGATCACGATCGGACAGCCCAATCAGCCAGCAGTCTTAGAAGCTGGAGCTGTGCTGCTTTGTGCAGAAGACGAGATTAATATTGCGTACCAGTCTGTTGTGACAGCAAATGGCATGGGTGAACTCGCGAATCAAGGCCCCGGCAGCGGGAAATGTGTCGGCTCGATTGGTGGGGGTGGCAGCTATGGCGGTCGTGGTGCTGACTCAAGCTCTGTGAATGAAGTTGGTGATTATGCGTCTGGTGGGTTGCCGTATAGTACGCGCTCTGGTGTCGGTATGCTCGGCTCTGGTGGTGGTTGCGTTAATGGCGGCACTGGCGGTGGTGTAATCATGCTTGACACCGCTAACCTTCTTTTAAATGGCGAGATTTATTGCGATGGAAACGACGGTGTCAGTGGTGCAGGTGGAGGCTCTGGAGGCTACCTTGGCATTACTGTCTCCGAATACTTGCGTGGTCATGGGCGGATCAGTGCAGTCGGTGGAAACTCGGACTGCCCAGTCATTGGCGACATAGGAGAAAGCGCTGCTCAAGGCAAACCTCAACCAGTTGTCTGCGGTGGTGGCGGTGGTGGCGGTCGACTTCAGCTAACTGGGTGCGAGAAAAGTACGTTTGATCAATGTACAAGTGGTTTCGACGGAAACTACACTGTTGCTGGAGGCATTTCGCTTCCTGGTATCAACAACGAAGACGCCGGCGACACTGGTGAAAACACTGTATCAGTCATTGAAGCCGGCTCGAGTGGATCATTCTTTGGCTTTCCTTGTCCTCCTGGTGCGGGTGGTCTTTTTTGCCGACAATGCGCTGTCGGCAAATACAAATCGGAAAGCAACAGTGAAGAATGTACTCCGTGCCAGAATGCTCCCTCGAATGCCCACTACGTGGGTCGTGGCTCGTCCAGTGCCAATTGCGAATGGGCTTGTGATCCTGGCTACTCGGGTTATTCATGTGTCTCTCCCTTGCAACAGTTACTTGACGCTTGTGGTGGCGAATTTGGCTTTGCGCTTGTGCTTCTGGGCATCGTTCTCTTCTTTATTTTGCTTGGATTCGCCTGTCGAAACCGGAAAGAGCCGTCCTATGTGCGTATGTACAACAGTTCGGGCGCGAAGGGAGAGCGCCAGCATCTGCTGTCGTCTGCAGTCGCCAACTCACAGCGTCGGCGCTTCGCGTTTCTCCGGCGATGTTTTTATTGGCCACGCGTAGCGTATCCGAAGCTCTTGGAGCGCGATCTTCCTGAGCACATGGCACGAATTTACTTTAATGGGTTGAACGATCAAAGTTCGCCCTTGAAGCTGCGCACAACGGTTCCGCCTTCATTGAAAGCTGTCTTGTACGACGATGAGTTCCGAGAACTAGCTGAGCGCATAAACAGGGCTCTTAGTTGGCGCACTGGCCTTTGCTCCAGCTGGGGCGAGATCTTCTATCTGTTGATTGCGCTTCTGTGTTACCCGTTTGCCTCCGAAGTTATGTCGTATCGCCGCCACATTCGCATCAATGCACTCAAGCGCATTGTTGCCAAATACAATCACGCCTGTATGAAGGGTCCGCGTGCACGAGGGCTGCTCAACGCAGTGAAACTGGGCTACTCAGCAGATTATTCTCTCGTACACCTTGAATTGTTATATAAGGAGAGTTCCCAGTCCGTGTGCATTCCAACGACACCGATCGGGAAGCCATCATTGCCATTGGTACTTCTGTTCGCTGGCTGTGGCACATACTACTCGCCCTTTTACCTCGATCCAAACGATCTGCTCGTACGGTCGATCCCTCAATGTCCGCAGTTGACTGCATTCATCGATGAGCCTTGGATTGAATTTGTGGCTGAGTTGAACGAGCTGCTTCGCCTTGTCCAACGTGACGAAGCGTCATTAGTCGAGACACTAATCCCCGTTGCAAAGTTTCTCGAACGGAAGATGGCGATCGCAGCGAGTGGAAACGGACGTCTAGGTGGTTTACGTATCTACTTGGGCCGCTTTTACATTGACGACGAGTTTGACGACGGCGAAGAGTTCAAACTCGGAATTCTACTGACAACTGCGAGTGAGAGCAACAACAACAACGACTCTAAGGAGAAAAACGATGCAAGCAATCGGTATTTGCCCCAGACTACGAATGTGTCGTCTGGAAGCTCCAATCGGTACTACAACATGCCCAAGGACTCTGGCTATGGAAGCTACTACAACGGATCGTATCCTAGGGGACTGGATTCGCTGGATACTTCCATGCGACCTAGAAATAGCAGTATCGGCGCGGCCGATGTGATGCTGTATGATTTAGCTGGCTGGTCTGGTCCTCTGTCGTCATCTCGAGCAACAGGACGACGTGCATCCCTGGGGGCATCCACCGGACTTCCTACTGCTGCCAAGATCGGTGTAAGTAGTATTCGTGAGGAAGCGCTTCGAGGGCGTTCGTCAACGGCGGGCTCTATTGACGCAGGCAACGGTCGAGGGGATGATTTGGCCTCTTTGCTTGGGACAGACCAACGCAGGATTCGTCGCCGCCGCACGTTTTACGAAGGTTGGCTCGGCCCTGTGGATGCGTCGCTGCCTGTGCCTGGCGTGCTCATTGGAGCTGACGAGTTGGAAGACCGGCTCATGGATCGGTCCAAACGTCAGGTCATGGAATCATTTCTCAAGATGCATTTTCTGCCACGAAATGTGTCATTGGGTGCCTGGCAGAATCTAGCCTGGCTACCGACGCTTTCGCTGTTGGTACTGCTAATGGTCGATTTAGCGATCACTTTTGCCATGGTCGTGAACCTCAAGTGCGTAACGAACGGCGAAGTAGATCAGGATTGCAGCGCGTCCATCATGATCCCAGTGCTGATGGTGCCCCCTCTCACGCTCATCATGTCCCCAATCATGGGTATTATCTCATTGGCTCTTTCCTCGACCACATTCTCACGTCGTTATTCCGTTTGGAACGCGCTATCGATGATTAATGTGGCCATTGCGATCGCTGCATGCATCGCGCAATCAAGTCGGCTCGTGGCTCCGTGGTTTACGGGCCCACTGCCGTTACTGCCCATCATCGCCATGCTCATTAAGTGCGGCGAAGCCTTTGTCATTGAACGGTACATTGCGTTTCAGGAAACGAATCGCCGTCGACGCGGCTGGCGTGGGTTAATGAAGCGCCGACTTTCGGACGTGAGTATTCCGCCCGAGTCTCCGTGATTACGCCAAGCCGACTGAAACGAGAGAAGAGTGAGCCCATTGAACCTCGAATGAGTGGGCTTCCTGTTTATATCAATGAAGTGTGCGCTGAATAAACTGCTGTATATGAATACACTTCACTTGTCCATCTAATCAATTGACTTAGTGACACATTCGGATTCGAAATGACGAGCCATTTAATCCCATACAAAATCGAACTTGTTCCAATTTCTGCCTGGAGCCTGGAAAAAAAAATAGGCTTTTGATGTTGAACCTTGCAAAGAACTAAATCCTCCAGGAAAACAGGACCAGGCTCCAGAGATCCGCTGGCTGCTATGATCCGATTGCTTCGAGATGTTTAGATGGCGGCGGCTTTTCTACATCTTCGTCCAATCCCAGCATGTTGAAGATACCATCTCAGAGGCATATCTATGCACGACACGCAAGTAAGACTGGGTGGCTGGTGCTTGGGAACCAGTGAACGACGACCTAGGTTATTGGATTTTTCTTGAAAAACAATGGTATCAGATTGTGTTTTACTACCGAACAACCCATTCGACTCGCAATTGTTTAGACAGAGCACGAGATTCAACCAACAGGGATTTTGGATTTTTCCTATCCACCGTCTCATTGCTGCTGCGACATCCATTGAACAGAAAATCCGGGCAATGCACGGATCAGGACCAGCTGCGCTGCTTGCTCTTTCCTCCATAATTCTATTCTGATTCAAATTACACGTATTGTTTTTGTGCATTGTACTGTCATCGACCTCTTATATTATATAACCCGCTGTTTCTGGTTGAGTGGATAGAATCGCGCCGTGACCGGACGACTGTCCCGCGGATAGGGCTTGGCGGCCCTTCCCCTTTCCTTCTTCCAGAAAACCGCGAACTCTGGGCCGCACTTTCAGAAATTCCCTCGGCCGCACCAGACGCAGTGTGTTTCACGTCGGGAACCACGTGAGGCATTCGCCAGTTGGACGAGCAGCAGTATGGAGACCCAGCAGCGCCAGGGCGGCGGCCGCGTGCTGGCGGACGGATGGGGCCAGCAGGCCTCGGGCAGCGTATTCTGCGCCGACTCGAGTCTGCGCTTTATCTATGAAAGCCATGCCCCCGCGTCGGTCCACCCGACGGCGGCAGCCATCACGTCGCTCGCGGCGCCGGACCAGCCGCTCAAGATGGCCAGTTCAACTGCAAACACTGGCGCGTCGTTCAACGGATTCGAGTACCCGATGCTCTCGGCCAAGCAGGTTCAGCAGGTGCAGCACACGGCGGCCAAGACGAGCACCTCGGCCTTTGGGAACGAGACTGGCGTGGACCACTTTGAAGCCGAGATCGCGCGCGCCTGCATGATGATTACCAAGCAAGTGCCGAGTCTACCGCATTCGTTCCGCGAGTGTTCTTTCTGTCTGTCGCCCAATGCGTACGCGCAGATCGCGCTGTGCGGCCACACGTTCCACAGCAAATGCTTTCTGCGGTGGTTCCGCATGAACCGCTGTTGCCCGTTGTGCCGAGGCGTTGTCGACCGCGTGCAGTTGGCCGAAGTGGTCTCAGTTCAAGATGAACTGGAAGCCATCATGGCTGAGATTGACGACGAGCCGTTGGATGTGGGCACTACCAAGCACCTGCACGTTGACCCGCTCATGGAAAACCCCGAGCTGTTGTCGTTCCTGGAGTCCGATTTTGACACTGACATGGATATGGTTGGCCTGGATGACGTCGTGGGCCACTCCCACCATCATAACACGGCTTTGCGAGCCCACATGACTCTGTTTGATGAACCTGTGAACGAAGATGTGGACATGGACATGGATATGAGCGAGGCTCCGAAGGCTGAGCACCAGCAACCGGTGCGAGCTCCAGCTCCCACTCCAGTCGCTCCTGCTCCGGTGTCAGCTCCGCAGTACGCCCCGACATCGACGATGCCCAACTACTGGAACGTGCTCAACCAAGGGATGTACAACCCTGTCGTCGTGCTTCCACCTCAACAGCACCACGTATCGAACCAGCGCATGGTTCACATTGCACCCAAGCCTGATGCCCATGCACTCAGAACGCCTCACCAGTACCAGCAACAGCAGCAAGTGATTCACCAGCACCACCAGCACTCACAGCCACAGCCACCAACGGTCGACATGCTTCGTAAGGCCGCCATGAGCTTCCAGCCGCCAAGGGCAGCGGCACCTGCTGCTCCCCGCGTTGTCTCGTGCCGGTGCACTGGTGGTTGTCGCAATGGCCGCTGCGCCTGTGTCAAAGAAGGCGGCATGTGCGGTGCATCGTGCCGTTGCACGTCTTGCAAGAACCCGTTCTTGATGGTCAAGGCTGCTGGTGCCGACATTGACGCTCTGCTTAAGGATGATTGCTTCATGCACAATGTGTCCAAGACCCGTGACATGGTCGTGCGACTGCAGGAACCGGTGCAGGTGCCGTGCTGCCAGCAGCTGGCCATCAAAGTGATCGACTGCGTGCAGGGCTACAAGTGTCCGACCTGCTCACGTGGATACGATTTCTCGTGGTGCATGAACAAACTTGTGGAGAGTGAGCGCACGCCACGCAACCACTGCTCAATCTGCAAACGCTGCTGCGACCACCGCGATGTGCACTGCCACGATTGCGGTCGTTGCTACTTCGCGGGTGTGGCCACGAGCCTGCCATGCCCATGCAAGGAGTCGAATCACCACAAGAAGCGCCGCGAAGCTGCGTCGACGGACGATGCCGTCGGAGCTTCGGCGGCCAGCCCCAGCTCGAACGCGTCGGGCGAGGACGAAGCAGAAGGCGAGTGTTGCATCATGTAAACCGATCGCGCCGCTTGCCTGGCTTGCTACAAACCCCGTTGGTTAAGAGACCGAGGAGCAAAAAACCCGGGCGGATTCGTTCCGCTTTAGTGTGTTGTGGTGCCTAATTCTTTCTAACTCTCCTCGTAATCAATCAACCTGTGCTTTAGAACTCACTCACTCGTGTGTCTCTGCTTGAACATGCCTGGCGGTCGTGTCTTCGCTAGTGCACGTCAATCGCATGAAGTTCCAGTCTGGAACTTTGCTCCGATGGGTCGGTCACTGGAACTTTACAGTAAATGGGTTCATTTCCGAATCTGGTTCGTCGCCATGGCCACCGAGACATCAGGGTTTTTGGGTAAAGTAGTGTGGCACAAGAAAACAGGCAGTATCAAAAGCCCAAAAACACACATGCGTGCGAAATCTGCGACTTGTGAAAAACATTATGAGCAACAGGTTTTCTTGCGCTGGAGACTCTCGTCCAGAAGCAGATTCTCTGCGACTGTGTGCTGCTCAACGTAGAACTGATCCAGTGTACGAACGATGGTGTTCAGCAACGGATGCACCTGCGTGAGACAATCGCTTTCTTGCTCGTTGAGATCACTCTTCGATCGGATCCTGACAGAGATACCGGACTGGAGGTGGCTGGCGTTTTGATCAACACTCGACGAATCATCTCGCAGCGGATCGATTACCGCCCACGCCGTCTCGTGTACTGCCGTTCTTTGTCCATCAGTGGTTGACCAGTCCATCAGCGCTTGCCATATCATCACTGTGCGATCAGGACTGACAATCAGCCGTAACAAGCTCCAGCCTGGCATTGTCTCATCACATGCGGTTTTATCACCATCAAGGTCAATGTCTTCGACCACTTGGACCCTCTTTTTCGTAAACTACGGCAGCAAAACACAGGATCAGAGCAACAGTAGTCAGAATGCGAGCGCTTCATAGCTGCTGTCTTACAACGCTTCTCCCATCCATGCAGCCCATGATCGCAAACTTCTGCGAGAACGCCAGCACGCCATTGGTCGCGGTCTCGACACTGAACGGGATTACTTTAAAGTCGCGGAAGGTTACTCCACAGCCGTCAGGATGCAATTGCGCCTTGCGTACAGCAGGTGTGATGATTGGCGTGACCCATTGCGACTCGAGAATCGCATTGATGCGGTGGCATTGCGTGTCCAGATTGGCTTCGAGGAACGAATAGACGCGGGCATCATCTGAGTCCACAAAGTAGATGCACTTGGAGGGGCCTAAAGTAGCTTGCTTACAAGCCTGTATACACAGCACAACGTTCCATCAGAGTCAGAATCATCAGAAAAAAGCGAGAACAACTACCTACTGATACGGTTGACAGCTGCTGCTTCAGCAGCTTTCTCACACGCTTGCCCAGCTTCAGATAGTCTGCTACACGAGCTCGCAGACGCGCGTTGGCTGCTGTCGAAGTCTCTCTCGCTCGCTCTTCATGACTCGCGACCTTTCTCCAGTCACGGTCGCGCTGGATGTCCAGCAAGCGATCTAGCGACTCACGCAGCAGTCGATCTGCGCGATGAGCACGCAATTCTCGCTGCAAGACGTCGATTTCGCGCACCAACGCAGACACGCGACTGTGGTGGCTCTTCCACGTCGACTTCTTGGCCTTCTGCTGGTGCCTGCTGGCCTCACATTTAGACAAGCTTGCGACCTCGCTCTTCATGACTGTAGACTGCTCCAGCGCCTCGATCTCCATCACCAGCGCTGCCAGCGCCTCATCGTACTCGTCATTCATCTGATTCTGTGGTCTGTCCCCTTTCCTTCAAGCGACCTTCGTGCAACCTGGAATGCGGGACCGGCCCTCCCTTGTTGCTGATTGCTGTTTCTCTGCAACAACAGGACGCGAGATCATGAGCCAGCAGATGATCGCCGAGGTGGAGGCGGCGCTGGCGCGGCTGCTGGACCCCAACACGTCGGCGGCGGACAAGGCCCAGCTGGAGCAGCAGCTCACGCAGTTCAAGGGCCAGCCGGCTGCCTGTCTGCCCGTGCTCTACGAGCTGCTGACCGGCTCGAGCAACGAGTACGCGCTCTGGTTCGCTGCCACGACCATGGAGGAGTACGTGGCCAAGCGCTGGGCGCAGTTTCCGATGCAGCAGCGCCAGCAATTTCGCCAGTTCGCGTGGGAGTACCTGCTGTCGGCCAATGCGAGCGCGAATGCCAGCGGCGCGGCCAGTGGCGCGTTTGTCGTGCGCAAGCTGCGCAAGGTCGTGGCCGATATCGCGCGATTGGAGTGGCCCAGCTCCACTACGAGTGCCAGTGGGGACGCATCAGCCTCGACTGCCGGTGAAGGATGGCCCGAGTTCTTGAGCCAAGTGGAAGCAATGATCATTGAGCCCAGCACGCGCCAGAGCGGTCTGGATCTGCTCGGCGTCGTGGTCGAAGAGTTTGGACGCGAAGACGCCGCAGTATTCACGTCCCGCAAGCGATTCGCGCGCGCTCAGTTGACAGCCCAATTGCCCAGTCTGCTCACGCTGCTGTCGAACATCCTGCGCGCCAGCAGCCAGCACCTACAGACTGAACAGACCGGCATCGCGGAGCAAGATCGCATTGCGCAGGCCGCGCTCAACACGCTCAACCATCTCATCACCTGGGCACCTGTGGCCGAGCTTGTGAATGAATCGTGGATCGCGTTGCTATTTGAATTGAGCGTCAACTGGCAGCAGGTGCGCGCGCGAGGCGTGGCCTCTCAAATGTGCCTCTCGAGTGTCGCAGCACTGCAGTGCCTCACAGAGCTGATGGGCAAGCGCTTCCAGCCAGGAAGCGTCGACGGCATCGTGGAGCAGGTGCTGCTCTGTCTGTGTCCATTGCTGCAGAAGACTGTGGACGACCAGGTCATCGGCCACGCGACCGAAGAGTATCTGGATAAACTGAGCGAGTTTGTGGAGATTTTCCTCACGCAGCATCTCAAGCGGCTGGAGAATCCCAAGTACGAAGCCATGCTGCCCAGTTTCCTGCAGCTCGTGCTCGCACTCACGACCAAGCAGCCGCATGTGGACGGCTTTCTCAACTGCCTCAGTGTCTGGGAGGTCTTCGTGGGCTACATTGAGGAAGTGGAGCAGAACGAAGGCGCATCTGCGAACGAGCGCCTGCGACGTGCTCTGACTACGTACGAGCTGGGCCTGGTGGGCGTGATGTTGCATTTAATGGAGCGCGTGAATTACAAGACGAACAAAGAGCAGCTAGAAGAGCTGAACGAAGACGACGACTCGGCCTCGCGTGATAACAGCGGCAGCTCCGAGTCCGGAAACAATGATATCCAGACCAGCTTGGATTTGGACAAAGAGACCAATGCGGCCTATGGCACGGGTTCGCTTCAGGATCTAGCGCAATGGAGCACAGATCGTGCGAATAGTAGCAGCGCTGGCGCCACGCAAATGGTGGAGCTGTCGGACCGCAAGCAGTTCATTGTGGACTGCATTGCGCTGATTCGACGCATCGCTGCGTTTCCGTCCTGTGCACCGCCATTGCTCGAGCGAATGCTTCCCATGGTGCAGGAAACCTGCCAGAATCTGATCTTCCGCATGCATGAGACCCCAGCACTGCCGCCAGGAACGGATGCGTGGGAACACGAGCGCTTTGCGATTCGAGACTTGACGACCAATTGCGCTATCCTCTCGAGTGTTTGCGCACAGCATTACAGCACCAGTCAAGACATGAACGACCAAATGGCAGGATGGCAGATACTTCACCTGTTCATTACGCTGTCGGAATACATCGTGCAGCATCGCTTGCATACGCGTGGCGATGCCTTTGTAGACATGCAATGCGAAGGGCTGACCTGCGTGCGGTTCTGTCTCAGCTGCATCCCGTTCGTGTTGCAGAGCGGCGCCCGTGCGCAAGTCTTGGCAGCTACAGAGAGCGTTCTTCAAGTGCTGCTCCAGACGCTCGACACGACTATTGTGCCGTCTCCTCAAGTCGTAATGCACAATTCGATGCAGCTGCTGGCTAATTTGGGGTACGTCTTATCATATGACGATATGATTGAGCTTCCATCGATGGCTCAACTCGAAAAGAACATTCACCAGTTCAGTCTCCACCTGCCACTGAGCATTCAAGGTGATCTCTACACGGCCATGTCCAACTCCATTCTGAACTCGGCCATCTCGATGCGTCCGGGTACCGATTCGTCTGTCCAGCGCTGGGGAAGTGCATATGGTGCGTTGATTCTCCCGATCAAGGAAGCCATTGAGCAATCAGCCTTAGCTCTGCAGCAGAATGAAAACCGCATACTGGAAAGCGTGATGGTGAACCAAATCCAACGAGATTGTTACCTTGTGCGATGCCTGGCGCGCTCTGTGGAGACCAAGCCGAAGATTGCCAAGGATGCATTTTACTCTGCATACCAATCGACGTTCCCGGCCATTATGGCGCTGTTGACCACATATTTCAAGACCATCCGCAAGATGGCGGCTGCTGGGAACACTCCGCAAACGAATTCGCAGATCAAGCAAGCGCTGAAGGTCGTCAACGAGATCATTCAACTTTATGCGCAGCTGCTTAAGTCTGTTCGGAAGGAGATGAGCAAGGAAACAGTTGTCGAGATCATGCGCACGTTCGTTGAGATTTTCAACGACGCGCAGCTGTCAGCAATGTACGTAGTTCAATGTCTGATGCCATGAGTGAGCGATGTTTTAACCGTTAGTGTTTGTGTGTAATAGCTTGAGCAGCCAGGGCAACGCTGGTCTCTTGGTGCTGTGCGGATTCCTGCGCCTGATGACGATCGTCGTAGAAGAACCGACGACTGCGTTCACAGCCTTCTTGAGCAGCATTCTGGACTTGTGCGCTGGGCCACTGAAAGAGGTACGTGATTCTTCAAGGGCGGGTCATCACAGAGCTGTTTGTACTGACACTACAAACTGATGCATGACCAGGCGATCTTTTCACACCAGGAAAGCGATTCCATCATCCTGCCTTACTTTGTGTCGCTAACTGAGCAATTGCTAGAGAATCACTACCGCTTTTTCGTGGCGACCAGTGCGACATTCAATGCCGACGGCCAGCGCGAGCGCGGATTCGCATCGGATGTCGCCCACACGCAATTCCTGTTCATTTTCCAGAGCTTGGCCAGCGTACTGAACCGTGAAGGTGCCAACCTGTCTCCGCGTCTGTGCTCTCAAGTGCTGGCGCTTTTGGATCGTATCGACAAAGTGCAGGGGCTGTTCTCGTTCACAGGGTTCCAGAAAGAGCTGCGCATGGGCTTTCTGTCGACACTGATGAACATTTTAACGCGTGGCGAGATGAATTTGCTGCAGGATGAAGTGATCCCGCTGCTGCATCGCGTGGCTGCAGCAGACTTCCAGTCGTTTTACCAGGTGTTCCTGCCTGAATACATCAAACAAATCCTGACGCCACAGGAGATGGAGGCGGCCGGGCGCCAGGGCGGCGACGATTTCCTGCGGTGGAGCGGCCAGGTGGACGTGCCGACGTTCTCGCAGGAAGTGGTGGCGTTCCTGAACGATCTCCAGGTGCTTAAGGGCCAGTAGTAGCAAGGCAAAAAGGGCGAACACTGCCGTAATTGACCAATAGAAGAGTCGTTTGCGCTCTCGCAGGCGGATGAGCTCTTGTGTATTGATCTGTGGGTTGACTAGGAAGTTTGCGGATGCGTCGTAAATAATCGGGTGGGTGCGCTTACGCTCTTACCGTGAACTGAGACGACGGTGTCCGCTGGTGATCGGGATCGGCAGACGACGACGCTTGCTGGTGCCGGGGCTGTGGTCGCGCTTGCGGCTGTGCTTGGCCATCGCCTTCGATGCCATTGCGATCCACTCGGCTCGGTACTTTGCCGATTGCGCTTGCGCCGCGTTGGCAGCAGCTTCAGCTGCCGACTTGGCCGCGGCCAGTGCAGCCGTGTCGGGCTTGAGCTTGGCCTGCTGCTTGTTGATGAGCATATTGGTCAGAAACAGCGCCTTGGCCTTCTTCTCCAGCGTCTTGGCCTTCTTCTCCAGTTCATTGAAGCGCGTCTCAGTCACAGAGAGCTTCGTATACAGCGAGTTCAGGTCCTGACACTCGCCCAGCAGCTGAAAGCGGCAGGCCAGGCGGAGTACGCGACGCACGGCTTTCTTCATGAGTGAGCGCATGCGGAGCCAGAGCTGGTGCAGCATCCTGTCTCGGCCAATTGCGGAATATCGAGTGACCTTTCTGGATTACTGTGCCGGTTTCAGTGGTACATTCCATTGGTTCACATTTTCCGCTTGTGAAGAGGCTCAGCCTTCAACCTGGGCACAGTATATAGCGTGATAGTAGGATAGTAGACGTTATGATCTTGGACTGGTGCGTTGACTTCTTGCGTTCCGTATTTGTATATTTAGTCTGACTAATTTGCCTGACTTGATCGCCTGTTAGTGGTGCTATTTCATGAAGACTAATAGCACCGGACTGAACAATACGTAGCAATGGAGATGACAGTGGATCCGCTAGAGAGCTGCCTACTACAGTTCAAGGAATCGAATGCATGATTACGACAGATGGAGACAGAGCAGCGAACCCAACGCTCTGCTGGATCTTCAGAAGTTTGACGATCGCCAGCCTGATCAGTCGTCAACACAAACAAAGTCAATGCGTAAACGGCCTCTCGTTTGACAAGAGCAAGCACTGGGACAGCCAGCCACGTCATTATAAGAGACGCTTTCGGACGCGACACGCTCGTCCCAAATAGAACCAGACCCAGCAAGTATTAACTGACGCCATTTGTCTGGTTTCCGGATTGCGCAACGGCTGACAAAAAATAATCCTGATTTCTATTCCTGTAAGCAATTTGAGTCGAGCCAGAGCAGAGAGCAGGAGCTCCGCTTCGATTTGCTTGTCAGTGTGAGCAAATTTCCAGAGTTTGTAGGAGAACCCTGATGACGAAAGAAAGTAAACTTGCCCAGGTGAATACTATGAGACACATCAAAGTTTACTGCAGCGCTCGCCAAGCGGTCATCAGTTTGCGACAACAAAGGGAAGTCACTAATCAGCCGCGATTACGCCCCGAGGAGGAGGATTCTGGATGCAAGTGAGTGGTACGATGGGATGGGATTGGAGGGATCGAATGAGAGCGTCGTGATATATTGGATTGGCTCAAGCGTCTATAGATACTAGCGAGTTGCATGCTAG
Organism: Elongisporangium prolatum; assembly: GCA_023335875.1. Lineage (NCBI taxonomy): Eukaryota > Oomycota > Peronosporomycetes > Pythiales > Pythiaceae > Elongisporangium > Elongisporangium prolatum. Next base: position 27,368 of record JAADVW010000290.1, read on the forward strand.
AAGTATCAGCTTCTAAACAATTATAGTGAGTTCATAGTAGTACATGAGAATGGAGACCGGGCTCTTAGCAGCCTGCTTCGGTCTTCACGGGTGACGCTGCGGCCGCGGCGGCGGCTGCTGCAGCGGCGCGACGGAAGCCCAGTGCGCTTTCCATGAGGTAGTTCTCTAGCCGCTGCTGGCGAGCGACCCACAGATGGCGGTAGGATTGGATCAGTAGCTCTGCGACGCCGTCGGTCTCTTCTCGAGACCGGCCGTTGTCTGGGAACTTAGGCGAGATATGGGACGACAGTTGGACAATGCTTGAGAACTCGTCTTCACCAGAGGCCAGCGGCTCGATGGCGCCCCAGCCGGACTCGCAGATCTCAACCTCGTCGAATCCATTGCGAGGCGGGCTCAGTTGACACTTGGCCACGGCTTCCCAGAGCAGCAGCACGCGGTTGCGGTCCACGAATCGCTTGAACACGATGCGCATGCTCAGCTCACTCTCTTCGTCCTTGACATGTCCCAATGGCAAGCACGTCTTGGCGCTCAGCGTGTCCAACGTGCGCTGCAAGATGAGCGTGTTCATGCTCGCAGGCGCGTCAGAGCTCACAGGCTCGCGGGTCTCGCTCTCGAGGCTCTGCCAGATAGCTTCATTGATGTTGGACACCGCAAAGGGGAAGACCTTGGACTCAGACAGCTCCAATCGATGGCCCTTGCGTGCGTCCATGACCACTCGAGCAAACAGCGAGTCCGTGTTGGCCCAGGACGGCCGCGAGGCCTCCACCACGAGGTGGATCTGGTCCACACGCGCAGCCAGATTGTGCTCCAGGTTCTTGTAGATGGTTGACTCGTCGGTCGGGGCCAGACACACTCTCTTGGTGGCTGAGCATTGCTGGTCATTGGGCTGCTTGCAGCGCTTCTTCAGGATCTTCTCAAGGCCCTTGGATAGCTTCATCTGGTCCTGCAGCAGTCCTTTCAGCTTGATGTTCTCCACCTCGGCCTTGGTCTTCTCCTCCTTCTGGTGCATAGCGATCCGTTGCCAGACTCGGCTGGACGAACCCGAACCTGTGACTGGGGCTGTAGTAGCCATGGCCGTCGCTGCGTTCGCGCTGGCGGCGAGAACAGACAGATGCAGCACTGCCTGGGGAGGCGAGGGCGCCACACGGGCCTTGAGGTGCTCCAGCTCGTGCTGCAGCTCTTGAACCTGGACACGAAGACGCACAAGCTCGTCTTTCTGACGCTTGCGCGACGTGTTGACCGTGACTGCTGCCTTTTTCGACGCACCGTCGCGCGGCGTTGTGGCCTGCGGCTCTGATGGGGACGACACAGCCTCCGTCTTGGGCAGCAGAAGGCTGCGCGGGGTCGTGGATGATTTACTAGCTATAACTACTCGAGTGGTCGTAATGGGCGCTGAGGGCGTGGACGGCGGTGGCGACGTTGTGTCGCTGTTCCCGCTGTTGTACTCACGACGCGCGCTGCTAACAGCGGCTTCTTTAAAACGCAGCCACTGGATGGGCGGCAGTACAAAGTCCGTCTTCTTCTGGATACGGCGCAAGGGCGCCGGCATGACATGCGGCTGCTCCATGCGCGCAGGCGTGGGCAAAAGAGGTGGTGTGCGCGCGGCGGCCAGGAGTTCCATGATGGTGCGCGCAGTGGAGAGGCGCTCGGGGTCGTCCTGTGTCTGGGATCCCGTGGGGCTCTGGATGTCGCTATCGCTGCTGCCGCTGGAGCTCCGTTCACGAGTGAGCACTGTCGCCATGGTCCTCTCTTCTCTCGGACGCTTCTGGTCGACTGGCCGCCGGACGGAGGAGCGGAGGGGGGCCGGGTGAAAACCCCACAAAAAAATGTTGACGCTCACAGGCAGAGCATAAACAAGTCCGTGATAATCGATATGGGCGGGGGGCGACCCTGTGAGACCTTATACTTGTTTGCCATTGGGGTTGGGTGCCCAGTGTGGCCCCGCATATGAACTGCACGATTACGGCGCGGCGCGGCGGACGGCTCGTGAGGTCGTAATCATTCCGTTTACATTTTACAGGTCGCCACAGTACTGTATGGTATCAGTTTTGGGCGGTAAAAAAGGCAGCTGCGTTGCCCGTCAATTGATTTCGCCCCTCCGTTCTGCATGTCCAGGGCGCCAGCAGGTTGGATTACGCAGATGATGGATCCTTTGGGTTGGTTGGTCGGATGATTATTCGCTCCGCGATCTTAGGAGAGCGAGCGAGAGGGAGGAGGGAGGGAGGGGAGGAGGGGGGGGTCAACCGTCTTGTCCTCCGAGGGGTTGGACTAAGTTCATGGGAGTACACGTCCCAATGATGATGACGCTTATCCACCAGCAGTTTGTTTACCAAAGGATTCGATGATGGCCTAGGCACAGTGATGTACTGTGGTCAACCCCAATACAGACCAGTATACGGAGTTTTACACGGGTCGTAATATTCAGTGCTGATGGCCGATGGCGCCAGCGGGGGGTAATCAATTGTCCGGCGTAATTTACAACACCACAACCTGGAATTTTCGGCCAGTCGTGGGTTACAAATTGGGGAATGGTACAGTGTACCATCGGTTGCAATCCAAAGGGTGCGATGCGACCCTTGGGCGGCGTAACGACTGGAAGGCAATGGAGATGGAGCTATGGCCAGCCAGGCACTCAGAAACTCGCATCAACTGCATTGATTAGACGGTTAGCATGCCAATTGCAGATGTGGTGCCGCTGAAGATGGACGAGGATGGCCTGGCCAAGCCGCGAAAGTCGACCACAGCGCCGCTTGTGGCCAACCGCAGTTTCCACATCCGAGCGGTGGCTGCGCTGTCGATGCTGCTGCTCTGCTCCTGCAGCTGGAACTTGGTCTCTGTCCGCGTGCTCTTGGGCTCTAGCCATTCAGACGCGAACGCTGGGGTGCCCATCTTGGAAGACCAACAAGCGAACGACCTCACACTCGCCATGCTGGCAGGCACAGCAGTGACGTCTGTGAATGGAGATCCTCCGCTTGAGACTGATGATGCAGCCTCGCCAAAGCAAGAGCAGACGCACCGGCCTCCATTGGCAGCAGACGAAGAGGCCGATGAAGAGCTCGAGAGTGATGAGCTGCTGAGCTCTGACGCTCTGCCCAGTCAGGATACGAACGTCACTGGCCCCTGGGCGCCAATCAAGTCCATTGCGGAGCTGGACGAGTACGAGTGCGTCTCGTGGCGCCAGACGAGCCACTGTTCTTCCTCAGGCGGCCGCAATCCAAGCGGAGATCTGCCCTGCGAGCAGCGGCTCAAGACGCCGAACGCTGGTTATTGCGAATACCGCAATCGACGCACCGGCGAGCTGCGATTCCTCATGGGTGCGTCCTGCGGCTCCAGATACAGCGGCCTGCGGCTCACGTGCATGCACGCTAAGAAACTACTGGCGTACAACCTCAAGGCTGTAGAGTACCTTCCTCGCCAGCCTCTCTCGTACGAGGAGTGCCAACAGGATCTCATCAAAGAGAACGAGTGCGTCAGCCCAGCAGAGAACGTCGTATCCGCCAAGGCGATTGCCAAGCACCGCAAGGCGCCGGAGTCGTTCAGCAAGGGCATTGTGATGGTCATCTACGACAAGCTGCTGCTGAGCGTGTACGCGTCTATCCGATCGCTGCGGAAAATGGGCAGCCAGCTGCCTGTCGAGCTGTGGTACAATGCCGACGAGACCGACACTGCGCATCCGCTCATCGTGGAGCTGCGCGACAACTATGGCGCGTTCTTGCGTGAGATCCGAGACCCTCGCGCCAGCAGGTTCTACACCAAGATCTACGCCAGCTTCTACTCGGCCTTCGACCGGGTGCTGCTGCTGGATGCCGACAATTTCCCCGTGCGCGATCCAGCCTATCTGTTCTCGACCAAGGCCTTCAACGACACGGGCGCGATCTTCTGGCCGGACTTTTGGTGTGCCAACCGCACGATTTTCAACATCAACCAGAACAGCTTCGTGTGGGAGCTTCTGGGCGTGGACTACGTCGACATGTTCGAGCAGGAAAGCGGCCAGGTGCTGATCGATCGGCGGCGTCACGAACGCGCCATGCACGCATTGCTGCACTACGGACTCACAGAGCCGCACTACCCGGACACGCTGCATCTGCTCTGGGGCGACAAGGACCTGTTTCGCATGGCCTGGATGCGCACCAACAGCAGCTTCCACATGATCCAGCGTCCGCCCGGCTCAGCAGGTATAAAGGCCAAATTCCTCGACATCTTCTGCGGCGTCACGATGGTGCAGCACGATCCACTGGACGAGATCATCTTCCTGCACCGCAATATTGTCAAGTTCTCGAGCGACCAGCACGAGCGGCAGTGGACTCACATCCAGCAGTACAAACGTGACCAGCATCTCGGGTGGTACAACGTCAAGGGCGTAGTGGATCACAAACTCTTTCCACAGTTCCGCAAGTGCTACGGCAAACGCATCGGCTATCGGCCTTCGTACACTGTGCGCGCCATCGAGTCGTTCCCGTTCGCCGATATCGAGACAGACCTCATCTCGTTCGTGCAGGAAGGCATGCAGATCCAGCAGCTGAGCGGATGGAAGCTCGTGGTAGAGTAGACCAAAATCAATGGACATGTCAGCACCATGTGAGTTACGTTGTTATTGTATTCGTGGTATTATAGTAGGATGGGGTACAGATCACTCAACAGGTGGAAGCGCTAGACTAAATGCTTGGGTGTTGGGAGAGAAGATTGGAGATCTATTGGAGCTACTGCGGCGCTGCGGTGGTCTCTGCTGGTGGTGCCTCGGTGGGAGGAACGTAGAACGTAGCTGCTTCGGCCACAAACTCGAGCAGGTTCTTCTCCAGATCAGCAAACGGCAGTTCGTCGATCGACCGGACGGTAAACGCTTTCTCGTAATAAATATCCTTGCCGTAGCAGCGCGTGAACTGCGGGTAATAGCGACCGCCATTGGCGCCGCGCACGTCGTAGATCGAGAGATCGGCCGTGCCCATCTTGAAGTCTTGGATGTGGTCCCACACAATGCGCTTGTTGGCCGACGACAGCTTCTCCTGGTTGCGGTGCAGGAACAGGATCTCGTGGGCTGGATCGTGCTGCACCATCGTAACACCACAGAAGATGTTCTTGTCGGGCAGCTTGAGACCGGCAGCGCCCGGAGGCATCGCGATCATGTGGAAACTGCTGTTGGACTTCATCCAGGCAAAGCGGAAGAGATCCTTGTCGCCCCAGACGAGTCGCATGGCCTCGATCAGCTGCGGATGGAACGCATAGTACATCATGACGTTCATGGCTTTCATGTGTCGCCGCCGGTCGATCACTACTTGGCCACTTTCCTGCTCAAACATGTCCACGTAGTCCAGATCAAACACGTCCCAGACGAAGCTCGTGGGCTGGATGTTGAAGATGGTCTTCTTGGGGCGCCAGAAGTCCGGCCAGAAGATCGCGCCCTTGTCCTGAAACTCTGGCGTCGAGAATAAATACGTCGGGTCTCGCACAGCAAAGTTGTCTGCGTCCAGCAGCAGGACCTGGTCGAACGCCGAATAGAACACTGCGTAGACTTTGGTGTAAAACTTGGATGCGCGCGGGTCTTTGATTTCTCGCAGATACGCGCCGTGCTTGGTCGTGAGCTCTACCAGGAGCGGATTCGTCACATTGGTCTCGCTGCCAATGTACCAGAGCTCGATCGGCAGTGTGGAGCCCATGGCGCGTAGAGATCGAATAGACGCGTACACACTCTGCAGCATCTTGCTGTAGATCACGATCACAATGCCCTTGTCGTAGCGCACACTGTCTTCCACAGTCGACGGGTTCAGGCCAGCTACCATTTGGTCGGTCACAAGGTCTTGCTGGCACTGTTCAAAGGAGAATCCAGCGTCATGCACGTACTCTGGAGCCTTGCGCCCGTAGTCCAGAATGGACACGAAGTCCTGGCACTGAAACTGCACGCCGGGACGTAAGGAATCGCAGTCCATTTCCATAACGCGCTGGATCTGGCCCGTGACCGAGTGGCGGATCTCGCAATAGCCAGCCACACCATCGTTGATCGTGGCATTGCACGCCGCGTCTCGAGTGTCGTCCATCACGCTGCTAGGAGAGCAGTCCTTCCGGCCGCGCCAGCCCAGGCATTCGTACTCGGAGAGGTTGCCCAGCTTGCGCCACCGCTCTTGCACAGGCAGCTTGACCAGACGTGGCTCGGGCGGCGTTTCTGCCAGCTTCTTTGCAGGTAGCTGCGCAGCAGCCGTTGCTGCATTCTTGGCCTCTGCGTCCACAGGATGGCCGCCGCGCAATGCGTTGGCGCCATTGAGCACATCTCTCTGCTGGATCACGTACGCAACCGAGATCAATCCGATCGTGCAGGCGATCACAATAAACACAAAAAGACCAAATAGACGCGCAGTCACGCCGTGCATATTCATAGATCCAGCCGAGTTCTTGCGCTTGTGCGGAGGCAGCAGCGACGCGAGATCGTCGGCTCCGGACGACTTGGACATGCGCGTGTGGTCGGGGCGAACGGAGGCTTGCTGCCACGGCAAGGGCATACTACGCGACTCCGCGGACAACACTTGAGAGACGGAGACCACGTAGAGGACGGAGACCGAGAGGCAGACCACGACGCGCTCTCTCTCTCTCTCTGCTTGGGTGTCGAAGTGACTTCTGGTTGCCAATGTCGGCCGTCGGTCTTGTATTTGGATCGGCTTTTTCCACGGATCCTCCCCCTCCTCTTTTTACCCCTAAACCTAACCCTCTGGCCCGTCCTATTGGAACTGTAACTGGCCGTTTATTCAGTGCGCCACAAGACTCATAACGGCTTTCGCTGATGGGAGCCAATCAGAAGTCGTGAATAGGACTTTAAGCCAATCATATCGCGAGATTGTCCCATACCAGATGGGGTATTGCTCAGCAGCTGCGATAGTGGCTTCTTCAGAAGTCGGGACTGGATCGCTGTTGTGGAAAATCCATTGGTGCGCATGTGGTTACGATGCGCAAGGGTACAGTAGACGCCAAGGGTACATATTCCCTGATTTTGCCGGCTTCGATTATTTTCTAACCGTTAAACGCGATGGGTCTGGTGTTAAAACCCAGCGATCACTTTCGCGTCGCTTGAGTTGGTCCGGCCCATCCTCATGCGCGCGACCTACTCGGGCGACCAGGTGGACGGCCTGCGCGAGGGCCAGGGCCGCCTGGTCTTCGCCAATGGAGACGTGTACGAAGGCGGCTTCATGAAGGGCTTCCGCCACGGCCGCGGATTGTTTACGAGCGAGCGCGGCTCAAGAGAGTACGATGGTGATTGGCGGCGCAGTGCCAAGCACGGATTGGGCAAAGAGCGGTGGATCAAAAGCGGCGACCGGTATGAAGGCGAGTACGAGAACGACGCGTTCCATGGCAAGGGAAAACTCGTGAAAGGAGCCAGTGGAAGCAAGTACGATGGCGAGTTCCGCAACGGACGCAAGCACGGCTTTGGCCGTATGGAGTTCCTGCATCCATCGACCAGCGCAGCCACAGATCTGAAAACGATCCTTTCGGTCACAAAAGCCAACAGCTCATCAGCTGTGTACGAGGGCTCGTGGAAAGACGGCCGCATGCACGGCGATGGCAAATACACACGAAGTGATGGCAGTTTCTACCAAGGCACGTGGGTCAACGGCCTCTGTCACGGCGTGGGCAAGGAGATGAGCATGCAGACTGGCGAGATCTTCGAGGGCACGTGGCACAGTGGCATGCGTCATGGTGAAGGCACTGTCACGCATCATGGCAAACGCCGCAAGGGCTTGTGGGATATGGGCAAGCGCGTGAAATGGACGACGGCTGAAATGCCCATGAAATAGTCTATTATTTCGATGGTCTGGCCAGGATGGCGCCGCGAGGGCCCTTTCGTCGTCTGCATGCAAGCCAAACAGCATTATGTGAGCCATTTCAATAGACAAGAGACTAGCTGAGGCACGTACACGACTCCCGAGGGCACAAGGCGACGCTTCTTGGACAGAGTGCTGGCTGTAGTCGCCTCTTGTGTCTCCACAACTGCTGGGGCTGATGGCTTGCTGCTTGTGTCTAAAACCATAGAGGATACCATGCTCGGCGCCATCGCTGTCGTCGCTCGAATCGTTTCCTTCTCTGAGACGCTTTGCGCCTGCTGCAATTCGCTCAAGATGGGCTTGTTGGGGGATCCATGGAGCGCTTCAAGCAGCGACACAAACTGCTGCGGAGGGTCAGTTGCGACTAGTTGCAATGCCATTATGCCTGATGGGCACCACCAGTCAGAGCAATCATGTCAGTATGCAGGGAAGCTTCATGCATACTAGTACCTTTTCTGGAGATCGTGTCGCTGAACTTGTAGGTCAGTAGCAGAGACGCTGTCGGCGTGGCGTTTATCTCGTGGTCTGTCTTGAATTCGATCTCAATGTTTGCACGAGATTCCAGCGTTTTCTGCCATCAGCATGTGAGCAGATCGCCTTTGATTGCCCAGACACATAGCACACACCAGCAGCAAATCTACGAACACAGACACGTCGATCTGCAGACCCAGCTCTTCTATCTGAAAGACCGACGCACATGAGATTTCCACGGTTATCCACTCCAGCCAGCAAACGTACGTATTCCTCCAGGTCGCTGGCTTCCATCACGCGTTCAAAGGCCCAGGAGCTACAAGAGCCATGGTCGCTGCTCGAGCTTCTGATCACCAGCACTGTGAATGTGAACGCTGTGGCCTGCTGCTGTCGGATGAACGCCACCCACGCCGGCGCCGCGGCGCGTGGCTCACTCGCGTACGACCTGATCAGCATTCGTCGTACTCATGAATTCAAACCACATTCGCGCAACTTGTGGGTATCTTCTCATATTAAGAAAACGATGTTAGGTGTTTTAGAAATAAATCATCGCATGGCGTCCATGAGCAAATTCGCTCCTCGATCCCGATGATCAAGATAGAAGCGCTGAAGCCTCTGGATGAGACGACTGAGCAGCTCCTGAGTCTTGATCTTGTCCTCACAGCCACAGATCCGGAAGGAAAAGGAGCCCTGCAAAAAACTGGCGTTCGGCCCAAACTCGGGAGCGGTCTGGATCACGGACCAACTGGCTCCGTGGACCCCAGGAGACGGCATGGGCTCCTCTGGATGGATCCAGGCATCCACGGATTCCCACAACAGAATCGTTCGTTCTGGCTCGACGATGCGGCGGAGAACGAATCGACCAAACTCTTCATTGCCCGAGCTCTCCTTCACGCCAAGCTGCACGCTCATGGATTTCACTACAATGGTCAAAGCCCATGAATTGAAGTCTTTGAGACCTGGAGATAGGACGATGAAGCTGGCCAACGCACCGTTATCTGGTCATTGGTGTCGCTCTTGAGCCCAGCGTCCATGCCTGAGACTCGGCACAGGACGTTGGCAATGACTGCGACAGGAAAAGGCAGGATGGTTGTGGTCTTGTAGTCGACTCCAGTGCCGTCAGCATGCTTCACAATCTCTGGCTGCATATCCAAGATGCGCGATGGCAGATCCTGAGTAAGCATTCGACCGAGATCATGATACCGCTGCTCCACGCTGAGACGCAGCATGTTCCAGACACGTTTGCTGTCCAGCGACGCATTTGCGATCGACCGCGAGCTTCGCATCGACTCTTTCATAGCGATTTGCTGCATCTAATGCATCATGATACGAGTAAATACGCTGCATCATTCAGATCTCCAACAGCCCAACGTACTATTTGAAAACGAGCAATTTGCTTGGCCATAACTCCCTTCAGACGGTTCGCGAGCTTGAGATTCTTGCGCAACCGCTTCTTCAGCCGCACATTCGCTTCCTGTGCTTGGTCAGTCGCCAGCCGCTCACTCAAGGCCATGGATCTCCAGGACCGAAGCCCATAGCTGGGGTTCACAAACTGGTCCAAGCAGTCGATATTCAGCAGCTGATCAGTGCGGATGTTCTCAATCTCACACTCGAGCGCTTCGATCTGTCGAGTATCTCGCGACGCCGACTTCGTGCGACTGCTGGCGGCTTCTCGGAAGCGACAGTGACTGCTGGGTTCGCTGGCTTGACGACGTCGGAGCAGCTCACGTCGCTGAGATCGTCGAGATCGACCGACGCCAGGATCTCCTCGAGCGCTGGGTCCAAGGCGCAAGGCTCTACGTTCCCCATGGCCGGCGATTCAGGACTATTGGCGGATCCCATCATCCCACATTTGATGGATAAACGAGCTGGATTTTTTATCGCACAATGGGTTCAGCTCAGAATACCGGTATAAAAACCGGTACAGTCTCAAGTTACCACCTTCAACGACAGATCTGTGAGTCGATTGCCAACCAATCGACACCTGCGGTTGAAAAACTGCTCATGTAGATGGAGTATCCGACTGATCTCTGGGCGTTTGTCGGCAGTATCTTGAACGTGAAGCGAGACCACGACTTGGAAGAAGCTGCCGTTCGCGCCAAACTCTGGGATCGGTTCAATCACAGCCCAGCTGGATGCCTGGACTTGAATCGCGCTGTTTTCGAGAGACTCAGCGGTGGACCATTGCGCATAGGATTCCCACAACAGCACACTACGATTCTCCAGCTCTATTCGCCTCATGAGGAACCAAGACTTCACGTGACGCGTAATCCCATCAGCACCAAGTTTCATCGCACTCTTTCTCACGTACTGCAAGACACCAAAGCAGTGAGTGTCTAGTCACAATCCAGTTTCGGCAGTGAACGTACCAGTCGATCATCGTAGAGGCTTCTGCCCACACTATCAAGGTCCATGGTCTTGGCAAGCGCATCGCTGGTGGATTTCACATCCAGTGGCTGGATATGCGCTTCTTTAAAGTCCACTCCAACGCCATCCGCATGGCTGATGACGGCGGAAAACTCGGCTAGCGATCCCGTAGAGACGCATTGGGCAAACAATTGATCAATTTGCTGACAGCGACGATCAATGCGCATGCGCATCATGTTGCAGATGCGAGCATCGTCCACTTCGCTCTCGAGGGGCAGCGGTTGGATGGCCCATGGGAGACAACGACGCATCTGCATGGAGCGACCTGATGAGAACCGACGAAGACAAGCTATTCCCAATGAAGAACATACCTGAATAGACGCGATCTGCATCTGCATCAGTTTCCTTGTGCGTCTGATCAGTTCCTGATTGGCCCGCAGTCGCTTCTTCAGTCGGGTGTTCTCTGCTGTAGCTTGAGTTATCGCTTGCTTCTCATGCGTAGCGAGCAGTCGCCAGCGAGGGCGACGATGTCTCGGATGCAGGAACTGCTCGAGCGAATCGCCCAGCAATTGATTCACGCGCAAGCCGTCGACTTCGCTTTGTAAACGTTGGACCTGTTGCAGAAGGTCCTGAATCTGCATTCGCGAGCTTCGACGCTGCGTCTTGGTACAACTAGCAGTTAAAGCCACTCTCTCGCTGCTGTTCGCCGCAGCCACGTGGTCCAGAAGCTCCATCTCACATAGGAAGGCTGTGAGTAACTCGTGCGAGTGGACATCCCACGAATCGGTCTCTGCTGTCTTGGTCATGGCTTGAAATCAAATGTGATGTTATGATTCATGGACTGGGAATTGGGCAGAATCAACCGTGTCCAACGACTGGATTTTTAATTGGGTACATGCGATTGGATTCTCAACGGACAAACGACTACTCAGTAGGGAAACTGGGTGCAGTGACCAGTGTCTTTCAGAATTGGTCTCTGCATCAGGTTCTCAGGCATTCATGCTAAGACTCATGTCCAAATTCCCAATTACTTGCCGTTAAAACATCTTTAAGTTGTGAAGTATGCTTCGCAGTGTTAGATCAGTTGCCCTGTTTCTGCGTATTCGAATTGAGAAGGCCGATTGGACGAAGCTTACTCCTCTGGTAGCGGCTCTACGACTGCCCAACTGGCTCCATGGATGGCTGGCGGCGTGTCTATCAATGATGAGCAGCACAGTGCGACGGCGTTCCTCAATCCTGCGCAGCAGAAACTCGTGCTGCATGGATCTTTAACCATATCGCTTGAGCCGCCCAGATGCACTGACACCCGATCATTGGCACATCGCAAACGGACTTCATGTCGAAAGGAACCGTTTTAAGGTCACGCCAGAGCCATCAGCATGCACCACGACCTCCGACACATCAGAGGTTTCTACGCAGCCAGCATTAGTAGACAGAAGCCTTTGCGTCGTACCTGTGCTCGCTGCATCGCTTTCCTCACGGCATTCCCTAGGCGGAGATTCTTCCTCAGATGTTCTTCAATCGTGCGTTCTCTGCCTGCGCGTGATCACACAACTGCTTCTCGTCTGTGGCCAGCAATCGGTAGTTGGGTCTGTACTGCTCTGGGTTCAGAAACTGCTCGAGCGAATCGCCCAGCAGTTGATTCGCATGCAGA
>JAADVW010000291.1:0-39648 GCA_023335875.1 Elongisporangium prolatum
CGCGAGTTGTGGAACGCCACTTCGCTCATTGAAACGGCTGTAGGAGAATAAGGTGGTCAATAAAGTTTCCATGAGTTGATCTCCATGTTCACAGGTACCTTCGTTGCAGCTGCCCCCTCTAGTTGCAATCCATCTATTGTATCATTCCGATTAAGTCTGGTTAAAATTCGGTCCTGAACCAAAAGGACTTACGTGGCGGTTCAGGTCCCCGTAGGGACCCTCTGTGTACATCGCTCCGGGACTCGAACCCGGCCAAGCCGTATGGGTAGTCACCTCGCTAGACCACTCCACCACTGCCATCGTTTGCGTGCCAACGTTGAACATACAAATCATTTTTACTGGTAAGTTTTTTTATTGCTCTCTGTATTGCAGTAACTGCTACTGCAAAAATAAACTCACAATTCAATAGCCAATTATATTATCCGAGCCCTGGTTGTAAGTCACTCGCTTTCGTTATCGATATGGGACTCGTTCGGTGGCTGACCATCTGCAATTTGGTCTTACCACCAGTGTGGGGGAGCCGAAACTTCGACGGCTTCCAGTTTGTCTATCGCCATTTTCTTACAGACGACAAAAAGAGATACAGGGAGAACCAGTGGCTACACAGCGCGTTGATATCGGCGAATCAATGGTTCCTGCGATTGATTTTATTGATGGAGTGAAACATTGCTGCTCTGTCGATGACCAGTGTGTCCGCTTGGATTTCATGGCGTTGTTTGACCTGAGTCAGCAAGCAGCGCATACATTCCCGCCTTTCAAGTTCGTTACCTGTGTGAGAAGGTCCATCACCGATACGACTTCATCATCGTTACAATCGCTATCAGCGCGCTTTCCGAAATGTAAATTGGCATTCAGTCACGAGATCGGAAGTTCTTCGAAGTTTCGACAAGCGATAGATGCAAGTATGATTCCATCACTTAAGGCACAGACCTTTTCATCAATTTTCTACGAGGATGTATCATCTTGCAAAAACCTTTAGATGGATCAAATTTAAGACGACTTGCGGACTTACTTCGTCGAAGACACCACTCAACGCATCTGCATGGTCGCTGAGGATTAATGCTAATGATCTCGAATGTTGTTCGGCTTTCGTTCTAACATCATAACATGGTGCAATGTATCCATATCCCAGGTTGCATCGCTTTGGAGACTAAGACTCAGCGCCGATCATCTCGTCGATCACAATTTCAAGAATCGACAGGCGGTGTTCGAGTTCCGTGATCGTGTTGATGGTGCGCTGTTTCTTGCCAAAGAAGCCAGTTTATTGCGACATGCTTGCAAAGTTTTGGTCGCTTGCTCAGAAATGTCTTCAAATTCGATTCAACCAGCAGTTGGGTAGATGATGCCTCTCGTGAATTGCTTCGATCTTGCCAAACAAATCGGAGTACTCACTCACAAGCCGTGAACACTCGTCTTCAAGCGTCTTCGACTTCAGGTAAACCATGTTGGCGAGTTGTCATTGAAACTTAATGCCTTTAATTCACGGTTACCCAACGCAGGGACTCGATGTATCCGATCTCACCCCAGTCATGAAATTGGTAGCAGAGCCCACGCACTTTTTGTTTGCTCCATTATAACGCGTGGCCACCAGACCCGCCCGCACGAAAGGGGCGCCCTGTGCTGGTAACAAGTTCCACAGCGTCAGTCCACTCGCCTTCGCGGCTTTCAACACCGACGATGTACTCATGAACAGCTACTGGATATGGTGCCGAAAATGACGAGCGTTGATGACATGCGATCACTCTTTTGGAAGTGTGCATCTTGACAAAGCCTGTGTTTCTTCACGCCTGCGATCACATAATGAAGGAAAAACCTCGTTCTAGATAACAACGCAGCCGTATTTTTCAAGATGGCGGCCCGGGATCTGGCCTTATTATCTCGTCATGAGTATGAGAACTACAAGATTCGAAATGTTCAAGTCAACATGGAGGGAGCCGAGTGTGTACTAGAGATCAAGCAGAACGTTCAAAAGATGCAATCGCAGGTCAGTCGAATCGAGAAAACTTGCACGCGCTGCAGAAAAATGTAGCCAATTCACGAGAGGCGCTGATCCAGAAAGAAAAAACAGGTGAGAAGCGCAAGCGGTGCGAGCAGATGGTCTCGATCATAACCTTCGCATTGCTCATGATTGGCGGGCCTGCGTTAATGGCTTTGAATGGCGCTTTGAACCTCGTCGAACCGCTACATCTCCTGTGTGCTACTGTGAACAAGACGTTGGCAAGTCGCTTGTGGACAAGGCCACCGAAATAATCTTTAATGAAGGTGTCGAACGCGTTCTGCAAGACGCCTTTGTGGATCCAGCAGATTTTGTTAATCTGCCACGTGATGCGGTCATCTTGGAGCATCCCGAATTGATCGGAAAGAAAGACGCTGTCGATGATGATGGGTGCGAACACCGTCAGCATAGCTCCAAACAAAAGCAAGACCGGGACCGCTCCAGATCGTGTATCTGGTGCGGTAGTGAACGAATCATCAGCCGGCGAAGGCACTCGGACTAAAATTAGAGTAAAGATGAGTTTTCGCGACGATGGCGATCTTTCACTTCATCATCATGATTATCATCTGGATAATGATGTGGCAACTATGAATCTACCTGATGAATAAATGGGACCGACCGTGAAGCCTAAGACGGCGAGCAGATAATTACGACTTCATGGACGTCAGAGTTGACGACGAAAAAAAAGAAACAATGATTCCGATGCGTGCCCACATCTACGCGAGTTTATCTCAGATATCTCGACTTTGTGCAGTACTTCTTGGGAAGAAAGAGATGAAGCAGCCCCAAGACAAGAAGTTTGTGCGACGCGCAAGACACTGCATAGTGGGGCGTAATGCAGAGAATACTGTAGATCGTTGTTTGGTCTCTGGCATTGATTGAATTTCTACGAATGCGGACTGGAATAGGGCAACATAGCAAATACAAGGACTACGAGGACTGCTGTTGAGCGTGATGTGACGAGATGTGTATGTATTCCTGGATTGGAATCGATCACTCATACTGATAGGCAAGATCGGCAACACTTGAGTACAATGTATCGATATGAAGCCCAGGAGACCGCCGTAGAACAGGCATCTGAAGTCGATAGCTTTTGCTCCTTAAGTCGATGAAGACTTGATTATGGCGTTCAAAGTCGATAAGACTTGCGCAACCATTGACTTGCGAGCTCAGTGTCTACGAAGCATCAAATCGATACTTGCCATCGCACGTCTGTGGCAGACAATCCGTTGGGCCCAGGAGCAATCATTTCCGACAGGATCATGAGAGACTTTGTAGAGTTGATTACACCGAAAGCTGAGTGTCCTGAGGGTATCAGTCTAGTCACTGGCGTTATTTGTGGCAAACCAATTCATTTCTTGATGTCTACACGAGGTATAGCGGCCTTTACGCAGTCCATTGTGAAAAAGAACGCGATCTAGAGGAGTCGTGTGATGAGCCCACATTGAGATTGTTATCTACTTGTACACAGCAGAATGGCTTGGGACGGCGTAATCAAGAGCGTTAGATGGTCCGTCTGATGGCTGGTCTCTGCCTTCACGACTTCTCCCTGGGCATTGCAGACGAACGAAAGGACACTCACACGCATCGCACACACGAGCACTGGCTCCCTAGCAGCATGGCACGAATGAGTGGCCCGACCTTCGGATCATGGAGCACTGTCACGCATCTTTTGGTGGTTGACGAGTCACGCAGCTGAGAGACGGAGGGGAATCCAAGGGCTGACGATCCGATACGATACGGCGCGATCGTCAGGTGTCAGTACGTCGTGAGTACAATCAACGATATCTGCGAATCAGATCATGATCAGAATACCATACCATATCGTAATAGTGCGCCCTACTGTTCCGCCCAGTTGATATGAAAACCCAAATTGTTTTGTAAATTACTTCAGTACTGTACCATACTGTTTGTACGTTAATGTACCATGTAGTAGTACATAAACGTGATCTCTAAAGTGGTCTAGGGGTACTCTAGATGCCATTTTATGCACAGATTGAGCGGACGATGTAACCTAAACCAATACGTCCGTCCACTAGCGTACGCCAAGAGAAAGATAGCGGAATGTCACTAAATCCTAATGTGAATTCTTAGAACTGATACTTCAAACGACGCGTCATTAGAGTGATTCTAGTTATCAAAACCGCGTTCCGAACCGGTTCCAAAACGATGTCGTACTTACTTGAGTTGCTGTGGTGCTTCGATTCTATAGTGAATTGCAATTATTTGGCGAATTGTGGATGCTATCTAGTTCCAAATTTTCGGAACCAAATTTTGATAGCTAGAAGGGCTGTGGTTACTTTGACATCTACTGTTGGTGCTCGGGTTCCTGGTTCCTATACTTTTATATATATATTAAAATTTATAGAGAGGGGTGTAGGGGGTATAGAGGAGAAAGAATATATAGGGAGACAGTGCTGAGTTTTTTTTTGCGAACTTAGAAACTTAGTCCCGCATTGTGTATAAAACCTACCATTATCATAATAGTTGATGTTACGACAGTTCGGTGACATGGAACCAGTTCAAATCAGGTTTCAGAACTTCACGCACGACTGGATTATGATAACTAGAATTACTCTAATGACGCGTCGTTTGAAGTATCAGTTCTAAGAATTCACATTAGCATTTAGTGACATTCCGCTATCTTTCTCTTGGCGTACGCTAGTGGACGGACGTATTGGTTTAGGTTACATCGTCCGCTTAATCTGTGCATAAAATGGCATCTAGAGTACCCCTAGACCACTTTAGAGACCACGTAAATGTACCATGTACAATGATAGCCGTGGGACTCCGATCTGGCCGCTCTCGTGCGCAGGGTTCTATTTCTATGCCCAAGTCGCATCTGGACTCGATCGTCCAGCCGCTTTGGGCTTCCATCCATCCATCTCTGGCCCGAGCTGGTCGCTTGAGGTTGAACAATCTGAGGCGAGCGGAGGCTGGAAGCCACATATTATCAGAAGGATCCATTTATTCACCCATAAAGCCACTAAGTAAGAAATATATCAACTGGAAAATCCAAAATCAATGCTAAATTATTTGGGAGAAGAGGCTTTTATTGCAGCTGTACTGTATCATCTCTTTGCGCCGAAAACGGCTGGCTGTCAATAATGAAACCAAGTCATTTTCGTTGCGGAATCGCATGCACTCGTAGGACTAGGGTATCTATTCGTTTGTTTGTGTGAGTCTGTCCATCTTGAGCAAACCAGCCGGCTCTTTTTCGGCCCCTCTCCCCTTCGGACCTCCTGAGCTTCTCATTTGGGGAAATAACCAGAGCTACCTACTAGCAACATGCCGCTGCTTCTGCGCCGTTCCGCCCCCAGTCCAACAGTGGACGAGCTGGCCTTCGCCTGCCCCAGCGCCCCAATGACCTCCCGGGCCGTGTCCATCCGTGGCTCCATGTTGCAGACCCAGTTTGACCAGCAGTCGCTCCAGCGTTGCTCCACGCACTCGAACCTCACAGCCAGCCGCCGTCGCCGAAGCACGGCCGGCACGGATGGCGACTTCTTCGTGCTGCCTGGTAAGGAGCCACACGAAATCAGTCGCGTGTCGACGCAGGAAGACTTCGACGACATGCGCAGCTCCAAACGTTCAAATCTGGATGAGGACGTCGTCACGACCGAGTGGGAGACAGAATCAGATCCGGAGCGATCGTCTTCAGCGCAGAGCTGCGAATGCTCGTGCCGAGGCAGCGAGAGCTGCGTTTCCAGCGTACGAATCCAGGACAAGCAGCTGGCAGTTGTCGACATGGAAATCCGCGATTTGCGCAAGACCTTCGCCAAGCAGATCTACCGGAGAATCAGCATGTCCTTTTCTCGCAAGAAGCAGGCCAAGCAGCTGACAATGTAAAGTGGTGTATGTCGCGTATTTAGCGCTGGAGGTGTCAAGGCAGAAGTCTCGTGTTCGCATGGACGTTGGCATTCGTGCATCTGGGAGAGACCTGTCGATTGAAGCTTTAAGAGCGCGTTTAGACTAGTAGATTGAGATCGGTCGATCCTCTTAAAGGTCCGAGCGAGGGCTAAATTATTTATGATATCAATGCGACCGATTTCTGTTGTTTCCAATTGTTTTGTTCGTTTATGATAATGCTAATGAAAAAAGATATGCATTCTATTCATTCGACTGAGTGGCGCTACGGCTGTCCACGGTTGCGCTTCTGCGCGCCCTGGTACTGGATCCAGAATAGGACGAGGAAGAGAACAGTCAGCGCGATGCCAAAGCCAATGAGTCGCGGAGCCAGAAACTGCAGATCCGTCAAACAACATTCAGAGTCAGTCCTTAGCCGACGCGCCAGAAAGCGACGACTCGAACGAGTGGCGTACCCGGTCACCATTGACGACTACGCCAGTCTTGTTCTGGCGGCGCAGGCGCTCGCTGGCCTTGGAGTAGCGCTCGCCCGCGTAGATCGTGGGCCCTAGAGAAACGTCGTGTGCGGGGCCGGGCACATCACGGCGCGCGGCAGCTCGGTTGCGGAGCTCCATTGTGATTCTGAGGGAGAGAGTCTGGACCCTGTCCAAAGTGATTCCTGTATCGTTACGCATCCATCAGCTTTGTCGGGTATGCACTCTGACAGGTTCAACCCCGTAAACGTTGCTTGAAACGGGTTGGGAACATTTCTGACCCGTCCACATTTCGCATACAACCGAGACCCATCAATTTATTTTCTCATATTCTGCTTACAAATGTCTTTATAAGTGTCCTAAAACGAACGGGTGGGTTCTCTCCTTCGGGTCACCAATCTGCCACTGTTGTTATCGAACCCGTGCGTCCAAAGAAGCGCAGGCAACATGGTCTAGTCCTTCTTTCGCCCTCCATCTCGAAGACCGATCATGAGCGAGTGGTGGAACACTATTGGCAAGCCTCTGGCGGATGTGAGGCCCTCTCCTACTTGCCTTGATAGCTTCCTGAGCTCTCCTCACTGACGCTCCCTCTGCACGCAGGCGCTGCTGACGCTGGACAGACACAAGTTGGGTGAGGCCTTCGCCAACGCGCCCTCGACCTACTACGAGTGAGTTCAGCTCTGCTCTCGTGTGTGCACGTGGAGCTAAACTGACCTTCTCTGTGTCTAGATACATCCGCGCCATCTACGTCCGCAGTCCAGAGCACGTGATCATCGAGACCTTCCTCATCGTGTTCGTGGTCTACATTGCGCTTGTCAAGCGCGACAAGCCCACGACCAGCGGCGTCAAGCTCACAGAAAAGGAGATCGATGAGCTATGCGACGAGTGGGCTCCCGAGCCAATCGTCCCGCCAGGCGTCAAGGTGGACCTGGCCAAGGCTAGACCCATTGGAGTGGTCGAGTCCAAGCCCGACACGCATCTCAAGCTGCAAGGTATCGCCGCGCCTGTGCTCAACCTCGCGACTTTCGACTTCTTGGGCCTCGGTAGCCGCAAGGAGATCAAGGACGTGGCCGTCAAGGCGCTGACCAAGTACGGCTGCGGCTCGTGCGGCCCACGCGGCTTCTACGGCACGATCGACACGCACGAGATCCTGGAGAAGGACATTGCTGAGATGATGGGCACGCCCGACTCCATCACGTTCTCGGATACGGAGGCCACGTCATCCTCCGTGCTGCCAGCTTTTGCCAAGCGCGGTGATCTCATCGTCATGGACGAAGGTTGCAACGACTCGATTCTGGTGGGAGCCAACCTGGCGCGTTGCCAGACGCTGCTGTACAAGCACAACGACCTGGAGGACTTGGAGCGTGTGCTGAAGACCGTGCGTGCGGAAGACAAGAAAGCTAAGCGTGGTTCCGACTGTCAGCGTCGCTACGTGGTCACGGAGGCGCTCTTCCGCAATCACGGCGACATGATTGACCTGCCCAAGGTCATTGCGTTGTGCGAGAAGTACTTCTTCCGTCTATTCCTGGACGAGAGCTTCTCCTTCGGCGTGCTGGGCGCCTCGGGTCGCGGTATCACGGAGCACTACGGCGTGCCGATCTCGGACGTTTCGATCATTTGCGGCTCTTTGGCTGGGGCCGCCGCTGGTGTCGGTGGCTTTAGCACGGGCTCGCGCGAAGTTGTGGACTACCAGCGATTGAACAGCGCTGGTTACGTGTTCTCGGCCTCTGCGCCGCCCTTCACGTCGGCCTGCACATCGGAAGCAATTCACATCATGAAGCGCGAACCGGAGCTGTTCGTCAAGCTGCGCGAGAACGCTCAATTGGTGCACGACTCGCTGTCATCTGCGCTCAAGAACGAGTTCGTGCTGTCGAAGGACCGCCACTCGCCCATCCTGCATCTACGTCTGGAGCCCAGCGTGATCGCCCGCTTGGGCAGCGAAGAGCAGCAGCGCCGAGTCGCCCGTGAGATCTGCGACCAGGTCATGGCCAGCTGCCTGTCCAACGGCATTGCCGTCTGCTCGCCCCGCTACAAGGGCGGTCAGTCCCAGGAGCCGCTGCCCAGTGTGCGCGTGTCGGTCACTGCGATCCACACGCGTCAGCAGCTGGAGAACGCCTGCCGCGTCATCGCGCAGGAATGCCAACGCGTCGCCCGCGAGACACTGCAGAGCTTCCCGACCAGCTCCAGCGGAAGCTCTGTGCAACAGCGCAAGACTAGAAACTAGACTCTGGGCAGGAGATCGCAAGTGTTGGATGCTCAATTCTCTTGTGCTTTTTTTTCTTGTTTCTGCGTCTCTTCGCTCTGGTGAGAGAGCCTGACACACTGAGTCGCTCTGGCTGCTTACATGCTGTCGAGCATGTCCTGCTCGCGCTTCAGGCGGTAGAGCTCGAACTGTTCTGGGTTGGTGTACTGGTGCAGGCAATCGTTCATGGCCTTATTGTGGTCGCGGCACTTGATCACGACCATCAGGCCGTTCTCGCGCGCGCACTGACCGAACTTGGCAGTCACGTCAGCGCACTTCTTGATGGCGATGTCGTTCAGCTCCTGGCGCAATTTCTGTTGGACAGAGTGTCAGTTGGATGCACAACAGACAGACAAGGCGGGTAGTAGACTTACGTGCTCAGCCTGGTTGCTCCAGGACAGACGTGAGGAGCGGAAGCTCTCCTTGGCCGTCTCCTTATCTACTGGCGTCTCGTGCTTGGGGTCCATGGTCACTGCGTTTCTGACGGCGTATGAGCTCACTTATGTGGACCACGGTTTCTTAAAATTCCAAAACAAGGCATTCCCATTGTTCTACTGCCAAATCATGGTTGTATTCTGCATACAGGCACAGATGAGAACAACGCGCTCGATGCGGAGGTTGTGCAGATAATACTATAGCACTGCCCCAGTGCTGATTCTGACATTAAATTGTACGATAATAGACAGCATGGATGAAGAGTTTGAGCAACATGATAACGACGCAAATGAGGTACAGAAACAGCAAGAAGTTCGAAAAGGCCCACCTTCATTTGTGCTTGGTTAGCCCGAACATCATTATTAATAGCAAAACAGTGATGAAGTTTACAAAATAGTTCCCGTCTCCCCTTATTCCGTGTATCATCAAGTGAAGCGCACTGCTGAATAGAGCACTACGAATTGGTTCACATCGTTGCTATTAGCAGTCCGATTTTCTCGCGCATGATCATGTACTATAACCTATTGATCCATATTATCACGCTGATCAAATTCAACATAGTTCTTGCTGTATTGGCAGATCCGCCAAATAATTGGAGCGGGATTGATGCTTGAATTCCGCCATTCTATTAGTAGGTTGAGCCAGTTCCAGTAAGATTCTAATACTGTCCAAACTAAACTCACTACAACCAGAAAGAGACAGCATCGCCTGGCAATAATTCGCAATGTCTCCACGCTGTAGTCACTTGGAGTTTTGAGTTCGACCTAATTGGAATCGCCTAGTACGATTGTTGTGTGGTAGGACAGTCGCAGTCCTTTATACGCTGTCAATTCTCTAGAAAAATTATATTGTAGTCATTCCCACTTGATACTTATAACGCGTCTAATCACGCGGTGGTTTTGCACATTTTTCTGCCCGCACATTTGGCAGTGATGGTTAGTGCTAACGCGCTTCTATCTAGCATCGGCTCCTGTATGCACATAGAAGTACAAGATTTTGACAGCCCTTGTATCAAGATGAGGACCATGATCAATTGCAAAAACGTCGAGATGATTTGTGACTTGATCTGGTTGGAACTCTAATAAACATGAGACTACGCTATAGTCCCACTGAAGACGGTCGATTACATCCTTCTTTGCGAATCCAGTGTCCAAGTTACCATCTCTTTGTCGATTCGATACTTACTTAAGCGAAGAAAACCCAGTCATCGAAAGCGTCTTCTGCCACGAATGAGTCTCTAAAAGACGGATGAAGTGTCGGATGAAGCACCTTGTACCTGTCTTTACGTCAGCTGGCGTGGATTAGTAGAGTGAATCGACTTGAGATGGTGTTTCCATGTCACAATCATCTCTGCCGAAATAATCACCAGATCTTGGGCGTCTCTTCAGACTCGGATACAAATCATTCGAACTCCAAAGGCATGCAGTGGAAGAGAACGTCGCTGACAGTTGGCTCGGTTCTGGTGATCGCCCGCGAGGCTGACGCGCATGCCAGATATGCGCTTCTGATCCCCAACGGCAGCAATGTACCAGGAACAAGTGCAGTGGGCCACAGCGACCCCAACGGCGGCGGATCCCTCAACCCATTCGGTGTCGCGTTTCTCATGGCATTCCACTCATGGACGCTGGAGCTGTGCCAAGCCGATTCAGATGGCGACGGTCAGACGAACGGGCAGGAGCTGGGCGATCCCTGTTGCGAGTGGACCAGCGCTTCTCTCCGCTTCCCGCGCTGGTCAGACGGCATTTCGCATCCAGGCGATGCCACCAAGACCTCCAACGCCTCGCGATGGGCGGGCCTGCTCTGCTCCACCAGCCCAAATGAAGTGTCTGCAACGGTCTTCGTGACATGAGGCAGAGTATTAATACACAGCTCAGGACTTGAAGTCAGTAGCAAAGACACGCAGCGTCCATGTCTATGTGTCTGAGTATGCAGACCCAGAAGTTCAGCGCATTCTGGAGGTGTTCTCACGCTCAAGTAAAAGCCTTCATGCTCAGCCAACGCGCTCTCGTGGTAGTTCTCGTGGCTCTCAGCCGGACGGCAGAGGCCTACTCCAGCTTCCCAGTGTACATCCCCAACGCCAACAACGTTCCAGGCACGTACGCCATCGGCCATGTGGACCACAACGGCGGCGGCACGCTCAACGCCTTCGGCCAGGCCTTCGCAGACGCAGGATATCGCTGGACCAAGGAGCTGTGCGAGGCTGATTCGGACGGCGACGGCCAGACCAACGGCCAGGAACTGGGCGATCCCTGCTGTGAGTGGGACATGGAAGTGGACGGGAGGCCGCGCTGGCGACGGGTTTCCCACCCAGGCGACGCGTCCAAGACCTCGGACGAGGCGCGATGGAAGGACATCGTGTGCGAGCGGAGACCCACGGACGCCTGACGACGGCCACCGAGCGAGCGCCTTGTTATTTGCAGCGTGCACATGCGACAGAGGAGTCAGGGTAAAGTAGTAGTATAGACATGCATCTTCACTTCTATGCGTCCCCAGCGTTGAGCTCCGTTCCTCATGAGCAGATCAATATCAGAAGCCACGGCCACAGCTCCAGCAATGCACCGCTCAATGCCGACCAGCGCGCTGTATCTGGCAACAGCGCTGCTGCTTTATGTGGCAGATGCCTACTCCAGCTACCTCATCTACATCCCCAACACCGGCAACCTGCCAGGCGTCTACGCCGTGGGCCACGTAAACCCCAACGGTGCGGGCACGCTCAACGCCTTCGGCCAGGCCTTCGCAGACGCTGACCACAAGTGGACTAAGGAGCTGTGCGAGGCCGATTCGGACGGCGACGGCCAGACCAACGGCCAGGAACTGGGCGATCCCTGCTGTGAGTGGGACAGCGATCTGGACGTGATGCCTCGCTGGAGAACGGGCCTGTCGCATCCAGGCGATGCTTCGCAGATGTCAGATCCGTCCCAATGGGCGAATCTCTCTTGCTCTAGAGGACCCACAGACGCCGCCCCCGACTGGACGCCAGAGCCAGAGAAACATGGCGACCTGGATTCGTGACTGCATCACACAGGGCGCACTATTTGAGCTGTATACTTTTCCCAAAGGTTTTACGACCTCTCTAAGCGAATACGACAAATCTGATAACGCATTGAGAATTAAGTTGATGCAGCCGCTGACGAGCGTGACTTTGGTGCGGAGGACTCCGCCGCTGTCTCCATTGCCTTGTGAGATCGCAGCTTGCATCGACGCCTTTGCAGATCCTTCGGGTCTCTGGACTCTCAAGTCAGCATCAGACGCTGAAATGGTGCGTCTTCTGGATCGATTACTGACGCGAATTCCTGCAGACGAGATTCGAGAGGCTCAATACATCCGAGGCGTTCGCAGTGTGACCGAGATGGACAACCTGTCGGTTCTTCGTTGGTGGATGTTCTCGTATCCGGTTCATAAAAAGTAGCCGGACTACCTTCATATTCCGGAGGGCGGCGTCGTTCGGTCATCTGCAGATCCTCCAGTGGCTCAGGGATAAAGAGGCGTTGCCTGCCAGCATGTGGCTGCGAGTGCGTGAGCTATTGGCGTTATAAAGCGCAATGCGAGTAGGCTTTAGTTGGAAATCTGGCAGAATCATTGACAGAAATAGTGGATTGATGTTGCAGTAAAGCGACTTTCATTGCTTCACGACGTTTGCGACCGCAATCTCCAGTGGGTCCATAAATCAGACCTCCGACCAGTTCCAGTGGATTCCAGTGGTGATAAGACACAAGATGTAAGCATACGCTCGATCGATGGCTGGTACGCCAAAATTGCGTTCTCTTTTACTCATTTACAAAATAGTGAGTTGTAAATGGTCTTACGAGTGAGTGATATCTCATGGACCCTCGTAACCCTTGGGCGGCCACGCGGTGTTCTTCTTGCTCTCTTCGGTGTTGGTCTCACGGTCAACCACCAACTCTGGTCGTAGTGCTTACTGTGGTTGCTCTTGACGCGGTCGATGGGCGTCGCTCTTGACACCCGAGCTGGCGCTCTCTTCTGCACACAGCAGGTGGGCGTCAGCACACTGCTCTTCACCATGGACAGTCTAAGTCTCACACATAATTCCGTGATACACTTCACTCCGGCCGCGGATGTCCGGGATTGGGTATCTGCGCTCCGCCTCACATTCTCTCTCTCTTTCTCTATTTTTTCATTCTCTTTTGAGGCTGCAGCGTCTGGGGTTGGCTACCCACGCTCCGCTGGCCTCCGGGCTCTTCTTCTGGCCTCTTTCTCTCTTCCACTGGTCACACACACGGGCTCACGCACGGGCCCTCACTCTCATTTCGCACTTGCATACACTTAACACTCCATACACATACACATGCACATTGCATTCATCGACTTACTTTGGCTGACTCGGCTAAAGAGAACTGACACTAGTCCTACTTCTACGCGGTCCTGGGGCGACTAGACGCGGAGCAGTTGCTCTCTCGGGAATGGCGCCTCTGGCTCACCATCACCGTTCAAGGTCCTGCGGCTGTGCCTCGTCTGATGCGATGCTTCCTGGCACACGGGCGCTTACGTCGCCCGTGTGTTGCGCTTCCTGCTGACTTCCTTGATGCTCTTCTTGGGGTCCTTCTTGATGTCGTTCTGGCTGTCGTCCTGGCTTACGTCTTATGGTCCATCTCGCTGTCCTTCCTGTCGTCGTCCTTGATGTCGTCCTTGCTGTCGTCCGTGCTGCCGTCCTGCTGTCCTTCTCGCTGGTCTGGATGTCCTGCTCGCGATTCTTCTTGCCGTTGTCCTTGTCTTCAGTCGTCGTTCACTCATTACATGCAGTTCATATGCACCACCATGCAATAACAATAGCAGGCCCACCAGCTTTCAGCCGGTGCATTACAAGTGTATCAAACAACTGTCTTGTTACTTTCAACGAACGGTAGCGAAGTGCTTCAAGACTTTGTTGTACTACTTCTTGCTTATTTGGATTGATGATTTGTTGCTCTTTGCAGACATTGACGAGTATCTGGTAAAGCTAGAAGAGCTTTTTGGCGTTGCATATAGATTTAATTTCAAGTTCAGTTTGAAAAAGAGTTGTTGTACAAGCAGCAAGTGAAATGGTGCGGTCGAATCATAAACAGTGAAGGAATCTCACACGATCCAGATCGAATTCGTGCTCTACAGGTCATCCCATTCCCCGCTACTGCCGGACAACTCCAGCAAATTTTATGCGCTGCCAACTGGATGAGAGACTCCATCATTGACTATGCCGGCAAGGTTGATGCGCTGCAACCTCTGCTGGATTCAGCTCTCAGCGGTGGAAAATGAACGAAACGATCTGCCTCCTGTATCCAGATCATTTGAACAGCGATCAACAAGACGTCTACAACTCTGTGAAGGTGGCACTGTCGACGTCAGCTACCTTGGCCTCACCCAACGATGAGGCAACTTCGTGCGTTTTCACCGATGCTTTAAATGATGGCTGGGCAATCATCATAATCAACTGAGCGTGTTTGATTCGTCTGTCGCTATCCCAGATCAACAGTACCAACTGCTGATCTGCCTTGGAGGCACGTTCGAGGGTCTCAATTGAACTGGACTGTGATAGAAAAAGAAGCGTACCCCATCGTCGTGGTCAGAGATAAACTTGACAACTTGCTTCTGCGGCCCCGACCGTTCCATCGTTTCTATGATCATCGCAACCTGATTTTTGTCTTCGTCCCGCATACAGAAATCAAGATTCACATTCGCGGTAAGCTCTTTCGATGGGCTTTAAACTTCATGAGTTACGCTATGTCATCGAGCACATCGAAGGCCCTCTCAACGTCTGGGCTGACATGATCTCCAGGTGGGCGGGTCAACCAGCAAGTGCCATTCGTATCTGTCGCTTTACCGTGCGGAAGCGAAAGAGCCCGAAACCAGCAGTTGAAATTTCAGCCTTGCGGTCCCTGGACAGCGAAGGTTTTGTGTGGCCAACAATGGCTAATATTCATGAAGCACAGGCGAGTCATCCAGAGCGCAAGCAGTCGACAGTCGACACTGATGGCACGATAAAAAGAATTCTTTAGCAGTAAGCTGCTCAAGGTGAAGATGAAGAAAACGACCTAGACATCCACGACGCATTCGGCTGGAGACAGCGAAGACAACCACCTGTCCATGCCAGTATTCACGCCAGTCCTCCCGCCTCGTATTTCAAGCACGTCGCATGCGGCACTCGTTCAGTGGCGCAAGGACCGGCGCGAATATGAAGAAACCATTCGTAACCGAGCCAAGGGTGACACTGACGACCTGATGGTCTCAGTTAAGAGCACTTTCAGCGAGAAGCTGCTGTAATTCAGGTGCCGGCTCCGGTGGAAGATCGCCATTGATGATGTGACTGTCGAACGTATCCTCAACGAAGTCGATAAGATCATCTCGAGCGTCAAGAACGATCACGTCCCAGACGTCGACCGCGAGATGAAGGAAATGCTTCACATGGACCTCAAGGAAAGTGACATCCATGAGCGAATTATGCAATATTTTGTCAAGTGCCACGACATCATTGATGATCATGGCTGGCATCGATTTTTCCAAGGAGAAAATGGCATGAAGCAATTGTGCCGGATTCTCATCGACTCTCTTGAGCCACGTGCGCTTCGCGATGATGTGGAGCGCACTATTTGGTTAGAGGTGTCAGACGCCAAAGACAGCGAAGAGAAACTGTATGACATGATCCTTGAGAAGTCTTTGGAACAAGAAAAGGATTACCAGTGGCTGGAACGCGCGAAACGGAACCGTAGCGAAATGAACCCTGACGAGCCGCGTACCACCGGAAACAACCACGCTAAAAAGAATTCTTTGTAGTATCCCGAAAATAAGACACACTGGGGAAGCTGGCGAAGCTTCCAGGAATTTATAGCCGTAGTCTATGTGTTAGCTTGAACAAGTGATCTCTCTAGTCTACCCGCTTGGTTCCCGGGCACTCTGAGTGCCGAGAGAACTTGTGCTGCGACTTCAGCCCAGGCCAACGGTTGAGTGAGTCGAAGGCAGGCTTGGGTTTGGGCTTGACGCCCTTAGTCCCGCCAGCCGGTACACTGGCTATTGATTGGCTTGCACTTGGGGAGAGCTTTGATACTCAGCGCCCCAGTACAGTTTATCATCAAACGAACATGGACAAACAAAGGATAATATTTCAAGAACTTACAACATCGAAATGCAAAAGATGCAACCAAAATACTCCAACTCGAATTAATAAAACAATCGTTGCTGGACTTCTTAAAACTAATCATATAATCCACCAGTATTCTCTGCATCAATATTTCACCATGTTTCATCTCCGAAATATCTGGATTTTGCTTGATTAACGTCGAAGTTCGCTCAATTCGCGGCTCTCCAAAGCCAAATTTACAATAGGATTCTTCAAATGCTTCTTTCGGACACTCAACGTAACACATACTCAGCTTCCACGCTTGTAGACTGCAAAGTTCACTGTTCGCGCGGTGAAGAATTCGGAGGAATTGGCGTGAAGCTATTCAATTATGTTAAGACTCCTGTCACGAGCTGCAACTTTTGCTGTTAAACGAGACACCGTCGCCCCTACTCAAGAAACCATAAGAGAACGCTTGAACGTCCTTATATAGTGTTTAGTACTGTAAGTTGAATCCACATATTTGACGCTAATTAAGATATTTTGACGACTTTCAACTGCGTAACATGATTGCGTTTTTAGTGACCTTGGCTTCCGACTTTGTCCAATATCTCTTCGTAGTCCATTTGTTCTTATGCAATATCCATTCTATCATGGGTATTTCCTTACATTTCAGTAGCAAGGGTAGTTAGACATCCACAAAATGTTCACTCGCCGATCCTTTTGAATACGCCCATTTCACAATCTCCAGTTTCCTCCAGCAATGGGACTGTTTAATACGCCATCGACCATCTCTTTTCCTCGTTTTGCCTTTTGATGTTTTCGATGACTGCGTAAGACGCGCATATAGAGCGGATTGCGAACCACTCCAGCCCATTCGATCAAGAAGGAGCAAAAAACCTTCATCTGCCACCGACTCTAGCCCACTCTAGCGTCCAACCACTTTCAGTCTCTGATTATCCGGCAATGCACACAGAAAGCCGAGCAGGCCTTGTGATAACTATAGCCACACACGTGAGCATGTTGCACCGCTCACGCTCCCTTCTCTTGAGATGGCAAAGTCGGGTACAAGGACTAGGCTTCAAGGAATTTATCCGACCAGCAATCGATTTTCGCTGCGGATATGAGTTTGTTTATGGCATCGAACTTGTGTCGCTGTCGAAAGCGTACCCGAGAGAGAGAGAGACTTCCAAAAAAAATATTTCCTAATAGTAAGCGATGATCTTGTGCGGAAAAGGAAAAGCATCAAACCTCAATTTGGCCACACGAATAGATCTGTGAATGTAAGGATGTCGTGGTCGTTAGATAAAGTGTGGGCTGAAAAATGGCATTTAACAGATATTTTCAACGATAAACGAAGTCACTGCTATATTGGACTTTCTGGGATCCCATTCTGACGAAACACGAGTTTCCTGTAGACGCTACGGGGGATGTCCATCAGCTCATCACGAGTGCCTTGCTCCACAATCGCCCCATCTTAGCCAGCGACATCAGATGGTAGAGAGAGGCACGCACCACAAGCTCGCTCTCGTTGTCTAGAGCACTTGTGGCTTCATCCAGCAGCAACACTTCCGGATCTCTCAAAATTGCTCGTGCGATGGCGATCCGCTGCTTGCTCCTGATCGCCTAACGCTTGTATTTCTTGGTCCCTGACGTCCGTATTAAATCCATATGATGAACTCAAGGCGTTTGCTTTGTTGGCGCAATCGATCAAATTCTTAGCGACTCGCGCAAGGCTTTCCGTGTACGGTATTATCAGCAGTCGTGCCGGCGGAAAGCATCGACTCTTGGTTTACGAGAGAGATGTGTTCGCAACGCCACGGCAGACAGAGTCAATGCCATCAAACGTAATCACTCCTGCCACTGGGTCGTAAAATCGTTCCATTAACGAAATTGCAGTTGATTTGCCACTGCCACTGGTTTCGACCTGTGCGACAGCAAGGCCACACGGATCTTCAGACTGTAGTTGTAAATATAAGTATTTGGACACGATGTATATGAAACACCAAGTTTCTTAAACTCAATGTCTCCATTCATGCGCTATAGCAGTGTTGCGTACAATACCAATAATTATTTATTGGGGTCTCAGAGGAGACAAATAAATAATTGGTCAATACCAATAGTTTTCCCAATAAAATCCATGTAAACTTATGGTCGGGAAATACGCTGCTCTCCATCGTACATGCGTCGGTAACCTGCATAGTCGCGCATTGTTTCTTTCTCGCGCATTCCTTGCGCACCGCAGACACCTTCCACAGAGCTTCGGCAACGGTGACACGTCCCAGAGTTGGTCGTTATATTCAAGCATAAGCAGTTTCTCGACCGTCGACGTGTACAGTCTCTGGCGTCGCTCGGTGAAAACGAGGCCCGCTCGCGAGAAAAGTCGTTCAACTTTTTTCGACGTACCAGGAATCCACTGTAGGTTTATGTAGTTCGACGTCTTCTGCTTGACGGTCCTCTCGCATACCTCCGCAAGCGACAAGTCTTCGTCGTCGGTGGCCTCCTGAGTCCGTCGCTCTAGTCTTTTTAGATTCTTAACCTCGTCATTGGTCAACTTGGCCTCGTCGCCTCGCAGTACCTTAACGACATAGCATTCAAAGTTGGTGAGATGAGGCCGGTCTTGTCATGCCCGTCAGCCGGACGGGCAACCAAGTGTTGCTTTGCCGCTGGAAACCTTTGTATCACACCATCAAAGAGGGCCCGAATGTCGGACAACGCTGGTGTAGGTTTTGGCTTCTTTCCTGGCGTCTTCCTCCTCTATCGTCCTCCTTGAAGTCATTAGTGCCGTATTTCCAGTCTTGGCCTGCAGACGCTTGCTCACACTCTCCAGGTTCTTGAGCTTCTTGAAGAGCTTCTTCAGCTTGTTCTCTTCCACAGAAGCCAAATAGATAGCAAGCAGGCTCTCATCGTTGGTGTCGAGGAATTCCTTGATCTTGAAGTATCGTTTGATCGTCGCAAATGTGCTACTCCAGCGTGTCGCGTTTCTTATGACGGGCATTGGTGCATCTCCTTTCTCCAACACAGCACGACGCTTCACAGTGTCGAGGCGCGGCATCAATTCGTGGACCCGTTTGAGCAGCTCTTCATGAGGCTCGAGGAGCTTGCCAACCGCGAGTTGAAGGCGATGACTGCAACAGCCGATCATGGGCACTCGAGCTTTCTTGGCGAATGCCGAGTTGACACTAGCGTGATCACAGACAACGAAGCGCAGTAGCTCGGCCATTAGGTCGAACCGCTCGAGGACGAAGTCGAAAAGCTCGATAAATGCGTCAGAGTCTTGCTTCGTTTCATCTCGAAATTGTGTGAAGCACAGCAGATTCTTGTCGGCTTTAGACTCGTCTGTCTTGGAAGGCGTAAGGACGTAGCGAGTGCCCGCGGCAGTCCAAACGTCGAACATCAATCCAAATCGCTGAGTGTGGTGGTGCATAGACAGACCTCCTTGTCGACCGCGGTAATGTTGGACTTCAGTGTCTTCTCGCATATGGGAGCAAGCGTCGACTACTTG
Source organism: Elongisporangium prolatum (assembly GCA_023335875.1). Lineage (NCBI taxonomy): Eukaryota > Oomycota > Peronosporomycetes > Pythiales > Pythiaceae > Elongisporangium > Elongisporangium prolatum. Next base: position 19,564 of record JAADVW010000291.1, read on the forward strand.
CTAACCCTTGTCTTCGTGCAGAAAGACAGCTCACGGTGCTCAAACACGATCAAATTAAGCCAACGGAACGCATTCATGGCGACGTCATCCACAACCACTTGCGCAAAGATCTTCATCGTCGTAGGTATGTCGAGAAGGTCGCAGTAGTGGTCAACATACTCGTTCAAGTGCTTTCTGGTTCGGAGGTGAGCTGCGAAGTTGCTCTGGCCGCCATTGGAGCCATATTTACACCGACGGCTACCGTCCAAGAGAGAAGTCGACAACACACGAGCCAGTTCTGCAGGTGATGGCGCAGACCGTGTGGGCCGCGCAATTTGAGCATCCATTGCGGCTGTTCTCGGCGGAAGATTCACGAATGATGATAACTGGCAAGGATGCGATGATGGCATGTTGTGCAGCCAGGGATGTAGGCAGCTCATCGTCACCACCCAAGAGCTGAAGAGCCTTCCACCATTCGATCCTTGTGAATGAGGATGCCAAAAACAGCCTACGAGATTATTGGGTGTTATTGCTCCGGATCTCAATAAATTATTGCCACTTGTATTATTGATATTATGGCTACCCAATATATTGATGCGCAAGACTGCGCTCTAGTGTGTGTGACCAGTAGCTGTAGTAGAGTCGATCTTGGGCTCACGACTCATGGTATTGAAGACACGTCTGGCTGGCAAGGCGTTATCTGTGGCATTATCTGTAGGCCATGGACACACCAAACATGCTCAACATGATGACGAGTAAGACCACAAAGAGATCACTAAATATGGTGGTGCCGTTCGCTGTCCAGTCGTATTGCCAGTCATTTGCTGCGCTCGAAAGAATTCAATGAGCATGAGCACTGAAGATATCGTAAGCAACACAAGCGCCATTTGTCAACTGTGGTAAAATCGCAAAAGCAATGCCCAAGCTCATGAGTGTTTGGTCCAGTGTTTTTGAAGTCATGGCTTGCAATATGGCAGAATCACTTGCTAGACGAGACACGAGGGCGCCGGTCGAGTTTTCGTCAGCCCACTTTTTGGTGCAGCATTGACTATACGTTGTCAATCAAACACGCGTAGTCAGTCTCCGAGACGCGACTGAAAATCCGTACTGTTGCGGGATAATCGAGAAACCAAACACGACACCGAGACCAATAAATCCAAGAGACCTGTATGTTGCGTCCGTCTTGGTATTTCCGTACTCGAAGAAAGCACTGTGATCATAGCGAGCAAAAGGCCCCATACATCAGCACTAACAACACCACCGACAATGCCTAAAGCAGGAATGTAACAAGGTGATCACACTCTCAGTGCTGGTTGATTGTCTCTTAGCTTCTCACGACACTGCCACCCTAGCCTCGCTCTGCCCGGACTTTTCTCACTGATGCCGACAGCCTCGCCTGCAGCACTTGCGTCTCTTTGTCGGCGATCCCAGGTCGTCACCCGCAGATCAGAACTCCTTACACCACTGCAGACTCCGACAATCGACGTCTCGGTAACCAGCGCAGACGATCCGCCCTCGCTGTCGCAGCTGTCGGTCCTGGCGCTCTCCTCGTTCAACCACGCCCTGCTTCGTCACTATACAGGCCAACAAGCCTCTCGCAACCGTGATCCGCTTCCTGCACGCGACGCTGTAAAGCCCACAACTCTTCTGTCCAGCTCGTGATCCCCTCAGCCCGCACTTTACGCGACGGGATCGCCATCACAGGCACCTCGTCCGTCAAAGTCAGCGCAGTCGTCACGACACTGACCCCCGCCTTCGGCTTTCTCGTCCTCTTGACTGTCTTCCTCACGGTCGCAACTGCTTTCGATGGACGCCCAGCCTTCCGCTTGACTGCCACTGGGTCCACTCGAACACTGATCTCCTTCAATGCACCGTCAGTCGTGCTCACGAACCCCTGCGTGCGCTGACTGTCTCCTTCTGCGGCTTCCTGTTGACTCGAAGCCCGCACACTCGACACATCCACAGCTTCCACTTGCTCAGAAGCCTGCGAATTCTTGGCTCTTCACCGTGCCCACGATCTTCCACTGATCGCTGGTCATCCTTCTTCCGAGGAGCACGAGCCACTGCCTTTCGCTTTACTGGCAAGATAAAGAGTTGGCCACCCGTGGATGTTTCAAAAACACCCGTGGGAGGTAAACTACCACCGCCAGATGGTGTAAAGCCACCCGTCATTTAGCGAGCCAGCACTTGTCGCATAACGAATCAACACCCACCGGATAAAGAAACACCACCCCATGTATAAAATTTCACCTCACAGTGTAAATTAAGTGTGAACTATGCGCATAAGTCAGTCAATACTCACGTTCGGAGGTGCACTCTATTTCGTGGGTGTCACTAAATTAAGGTGACGGTTTCTTCAGTGGCAGACGCTGTCTCTGCGTCATGAGCGGGACGAAGAGCGCGTAAACGGCTGCTACGGTCTGTGGCCAGCGCTCACGGCCATGAGATTCGGCGTCTGCACCTCGTGGACTGCGCCGTGTCGAACGAGCTGCTGGTCAAGGCGGCCGGATCTTTCGATGGACTGCAGGAGCTCGTGGTCTCCGGATGCAAGACGCTCTCGGATAAAGCTTTCGCGACGATGGTGAGCACCTCCAAGCACTCATTGACCGAGATTCGCGCGATCAAGTGCCCCATGCAGACGGACGAAGCGCTGCGCGTCGTCATTGAGACGCAGGCGAAGTCGCTCAAGTGCATCGACATCAGCTACTGTCGCCTCATCTCGTCCGACGTCATGCTAAGCTCGTGCACCAGGCCAGTGGCATCAACTCCATTGGTATAAATGGCTGTCCCAAGATCCACGACGCAGCTGTTGTGGCTGTGGCCTCCAGCTGCAACGCGTCACTCCGTTCTCTCGCTGCTGCAGTCTCACGGACGTCTCTCTAAAGGCCCTGACTGACCACTGCGAGCACCTGGAGTCACTTGACATTGCGCTCAGCAACCCTTCGACATGGGCCAGGGTGGCGGCGTCACGGACCAAAGACTGCAGTATCTTTGGTCCAAGTGCCGCAAATTGCAGCACCTGGTGTTGCGTGGCCACGGCCGTCTATCGGTGTCGGTGCTAGCCTCGCTCTCTGTCCACTGCACACAGCTACGGACGCTGGACATCGGCGGCTGCCGAGGCTTTGTGGAGAAACCAGCGCTGCTCTGCGCGGAGCTCAAGCGCATGGCCTTTCTCCAGCAAGTCAGCGTCGCGTTCTGCCGCGACCTTCAGCGCGAAAGCATCGTGCGGTCTCTGGCAGCCGACTGCCCACAGCTCAAGTGCGCGCAGATGGACGGACAAACGCTGACTCCAGCTGCCGTCGGCTCTTGAGTGCTCCAGTATTTAAGTTGTAGACTAAACAATATGCAATAGGTTAGTTTAAGTTCTTGTTGTGCTCGCATATACGCAATCCAATAATTACAACGTTCTTTATGGAAATTGTCAAATATCTTAGATCGGGTCTCGGCCAAGAAAGCGCAGAGCTGTTTTGGTGCAAGGTCAAACACGACGCTCTGAGACGTGTTGCTGATGTGGCAGCTGACGTATTGCTTCACGCAGGTTCCAGAGGCCAGGGCCTCCATCGAAATAGTCGCTCATCACACCAAGTCAAGACGAAGACGTCTTGTTCACTGACATCAACTGTGCAGATCGCCACACACTGCTCTTGGGCTCGAGACCCTCAGTATCAGCCTCTGGTCGTAAGCCAATACTTAAAAACAGCATCTTCACATTCGGAGATGGCATGAACGGCCGACTGGGACATGGTGATGAACACGATCAGTGGACTGGGGCTCTCGTGAGCTCATCCAAGTTCGGACGCTACCAAACAGCGTCTTCCATGGCTGCCATCTGTGCCGGCATTCGCAGGCAATACGCTTGCGCGCTCACCTCGTTTCATTCCCTCACGCGCTCACCGCGATGCTCATATAGGTTGTCCCGATCTCAACATGTGTTTTTTTAGCCGATATGTATTTAACACCCATGGGCCATGGGTGGTTTTGTACCAACCCACGGGTGGTGAAAACCTGTTCTCTTCACTGGCTCGCGTCCGGTTGACTTTACCGTTTTCACTCCTTTAGAGGCCCGCTTCCGACCAGAGCTCTCCTGCGGCGGCTTCCACGGTGGAAACCGCCGCAGGAGTTATCGATGGGTGCCGGCCGTTGGAGTAGCAAACTTGATACATTTTTTTTCAACTTGTGTGCATTTTAAGTGATCTTTAATATCAAATTTCGGATCTTTCTTTAATGACTTGCTATCACGTAACATCCATTTTGCCATTGACATGAAAGAATTCAAAAAATCATCCTCGCGAAATCCTTTCGGATACGCCCATTTCGCGATCTCTACGTTGCCTCCAGCAATAGTGCCCTTTAGAACGCAATCCGTCATCGATTCGCGAAGAGCCATTGCCAAACTTCAAACTTCCCTTCGTAAGCTGCGGAAGAAGCGGGTCCAAGACCAGCTATTCACGACTTTCCATGCTGACAAAAGCCACCCTGCAAACAAAGGTGCCTTCGATAGCAACGATCGCCTTAAATTCGTCGTCACAACGGACATTTCCTCTCTGCGCGTGCAGCCAAAATATCACTAATGGGTAGGAACTATGCACGTTTAACGTCTAGATACTTTCCCTTGGCAGTTTCCCTTGATCCTTCAGCCACTTGAATGTTTAAGTAACCAAGCGCAGCATATTGTGAACTACATTCTTCCACCGTCTTCTTTACAGTCAGGTTCGTTCAGCCACCACTTGAGCACGTCTAAATTGCGTCCAAATCTCCACGTTTCGTGGCTTAAGCGACCGTCAAGGGCCTGCGTACAGTGAGGGATATTGGAATAACACCAAGTCATCACTGCGCCGCAAAACGATCGAGTAGGTGCACAAAGCATGTGACGCACTGCTTCGCCCTGAAACTTCTCGAAATCAGTGCGATACCGACAAAAAGAAGAGCAAGGCAAGTGTTGCGCAATACCACAACTACGGATGTGAGCAGACTGTTTATCTGGCACGGTGGCGCGGTACACTTGGGCTTTCTTGCCCTTGGGCGCTTGTAGCTTCCTTCTACATACGCTGAGAGGAGGCAGAATGATCCTAAAGAGTGAACTTAACAACTCTTCTGTCAGTCGCAGTCTGGATGTGGTCTTGTCTTATTGAATTTATTGCTGGAAAGCACTCTTTACGTCCACTCACTTACGCGAAAGCTCCATGATCTACAGTTACGTCAATATGTGATGTAGTGGATTTCCGGTACTCGAGCGAGTTTCTGTGCCGAAATAATAGACGGGTTTTGCTGTAGCATCTGCTCCAGACGATCAAATCTTCCCCGTCTTGCCGCCGAAACGGCATCTTCAGCGTGAAGTTGACATCAAGACCGTTAGAATGGATGGCTGCGTGATCGCGATTGAGACTAAAACCGTCTTGAAGTTCTGTCCTTACCTCCACACGTCGACACAGTCCTTCATGTTCCAACATGTACTTAACCAAGCCAGGGTGATTAGACTGAAGGGCTAGACTCACCACCTCGGCACTCGGCGTTATGGCTGCTTGCTCGTAAAGCCACTTGAAAACCTCCAACTGTCCACCCGAGACTGCATCATACATAGCGTATTCGCTAATGTTTTCTGGTCGATTTTCACCAAACCATTGGACCACTTGGATCTGTCCAGCTTGAGCTGCTGAGCATACAGACCAACGATCGCTAACAGCTCCCTGACCATGAAGCCACTGAAGAATGTCCAAGTGGCCAATGTCTGCAGCTGTTGCCATGAGCTCGCGGTTTCCTGGCTCAAAATCTTGGAATCCATACAGAAACTTGACGGCTTCTAGATCCCTCAGTTTGATCGCGTTCACAATTGTGACGTTGATCCAATGCCCGCGCTCTTCTTCACTCGGCCAGCGACTTGCTGTCACCAGCCATTCCATCATGGGCTGCGTCAGAGACTTGAACGGTCTGCGATCGAAACTCACTCCAGAGTTGTCGCTGCAGAGTTTACGCGCGTTCGCCCATTGTGCGATCTTTAAATTGCCTCCGGAGATCGCGCCCTTGAGAACGTTGATCGTGAAATCGTTCGGCCGATTCGTGTAGAGCCACTTGACAATCCTAAAGTTGCCTTCGTAGGCAGCATTAAACGCAACCCAGGACCACCCGTCGATCCTCTTGAACGATCGTTTGTGCTTGAGAAGCCACTTCATGTACACCAGATCTTCCTCAGTCTCGGCGCTCCAGAGCTTAACGATCAGCGGGACCTTGTGCCCTAGCTCATGGAGCCACTGGATGATAGCGGGATCATCACACGGCACGCCTCTGGATCTCGCATTGCCCATTGGGATTTTGTCATGGGTGTTCATCCAGTCCAGAAGATGGTAATGTCCTCGCGCAATCGCGAGCTCAAAGACGGTGTCGCACGCCCCACGCAACTCACGACCGCCGTAATAGGAAGACAGCCACCACTCGAGCACATCTAGCTTTCCATCACTGGCGGCTTCGCCAACAGCGTAGCGACAGCGGAGCCTGCGGAACGTCGCACGAACGCCAGGCCATTCCTGCGCGGCCAATAGATCCAGCAGATGCACGAAACCTGCTCTCGAAGCTGTCTCCAGCGTCCAGTTCACAGAGCAGTCGGCCAGCTCCTCAACACGACCAGCGATGTCGTCAGGGAGATGAGCCAATCTTGTGCGCCGCACGACGGCGTCCACACTCGTGAGTCTCAGGCGCTTGCCTTCTGGAGCTGCCTTGCGCCGCTTGTTCATCATTGGATCGCAAGCAGCTATACCATTATACTATTGTCTACAGTTTACACTATACACTATACATTGCGAAGTTCACAAGCCACTTAACGCTCGAGTAGACCGTTTGCTGCTGGCCGGACGGCAGCCCTACGTTCCCCAAGCTGCGCTGCCGCCACTCAGCCCACGAAGCTGCCAACCAGGAAGTCTAGGAGAGCTCAGGTGGTGGCTGGAGTCGGATTTCCGATGACGCGAAATGATCTTTGACTAGCGACTCCAACCGTGTGATGGTATCACTATTGTCTGGTGGCACCATGAGCTACGGCTCCGTCTGGTGGCACCATGAGCTACGGCTCCGTGAACACCGATGTGCATTCAAGAGAATGGCGGATGCTCATGGGCTGGATTCCTGCCGCCTATCACAAGAACTTCGAGATGGCCAAGTGGTTTCGTGAGGCTCGACGGAGAGATTTTAATTGGAGTCTTGAATCACTGGAGGCCATTTGGAGATCGTCGAATGCAAGCTGCATCAAGAAGCGACAGGAGTGAGATCTAATCACAATCCATTCAAGGCCTGCCAATGCCGATGGCGAAATGGTGGTGAAAGCGAGTCGCTGGCCGGGCATGGACATTCTCCCGTTCCAAGAGTTGAGATTGCGGCTACATGGTCATTGAAAAGGGCAGCTGAATTTGGGCGACTGGATATTTCGGAATGAATGCATAGCCAGGGAGCCCAGAGCTCTGAGTGGAAGTTCCTGCAATAGGCTCGAACAACAAGTGGAACAACTTTTGGAGATCTGTATGAATACCAAGTGCGTACTTTCAAATTTGGTGGAAACTACCGCTGCTGCTTTTGGGCGTATAGATATTCTCTTGTGACTCGTTGAGCAAGGTGCCACGCCCTCGCTTTCTGCAGTAAATGTTGCGACTCGTAATGGACAACTCAGTGTGCTTGCATGGCTCTCGTCGAAGTTTGCGCTTTGTGTAGAGAAGTTGAACGTATTGAAGTCAACTAGTCGTGACATATTCCTACGCGATGAGCGATATACTCAAGTATAAACTTAAAAATTTGCTTCATTACGTCGTGGATCGTTCGTACCCATCACAATGGCACACATGCATCGAGTTGCAGACTGCTCTGCGCACGCAACATCTCAATATGACGGAGTGGCTCTACGTAAACGGTCTCTGGGAGGTTTTACCAGCGAGGATGGTGTGCGTGTGGGTTGCGTGGAATGTTATGAAGAAGCAATTGAAAACTCCAAATTCGATCTTTCTTGTCTTGATGCTTTTACAGTCAGAGAAGGCGGAAATTTGGATGTTCTTGAGTGTCCAGTATTAGCTCAAATCGATTGGGAGTGCCATGTTAGACGATTTATACGTGAACTGAAAATTTTCCCATTAGGGTACATCGTAGGCGTAACACTGCAAGTTGAGGTGCTGGTGAACATATTATATGTAGATGCTCTAGGGAAAGCTTTGTTCACCTGCTTAATCAATTGGTGGCGCAAGAATGGTCAAGCATCGGACCCATCTTCAGAAAATCCGCTATAGAGGAGAGATCGAATGCGCGCCAACATTGAGTGCGGCTGTCGTCAAGCGATTTTGATCGCAAATTGGTTGTCAATATAGCGTATTCGAGGTGGCGACCGTGGCTGGTGATATGGAGATGCTTCACGGTTAAAGGACGAAAAGTTGCCCAAGCCAAACGGATTGTACACCTCATAAATCAGCTGCGTGTTAAATCTAACTCCCACCTGTTCTTTAAGTGGATCATAGCAGTCGCACTTCGGAAGCGTGCGCAGTAAAGAATCGTTCATGTGCTTAAATGGATGACTTACATTCTTCCTTGTTACCCTGGAATCGAGGAGAATCCCAAGTGACATATCGCAAATCGTCAGAAGCCCTTATAATTGGGTCTATCTCATGGGCACGGCCACAAACGGGAATTGCTCAAGATTCTTTTATCGACTTGTGGTGGTTGAGCTTTATTTCGATGAATTCATTTCAAAAGTTTATGCTCATAGATCTCAACAAAACGGATGCGGTATATTATGTCACTCAAGTGTTCTAATATCCGTTGGAAGGAAATGACGTGCAGCAGACCAATTCAAAAAAGCAAAGCCATGCTGATCGCAGCGATTGCCGTCACCTGTGCGATGCTCATCGCAATTAGTGAGCTCGAGCCGGACGTCGCAGTTGAAGAGGTGGTTGGTGGCTTAGTCGTAGTCGGTGTGGGCGTTGTGGTTGTGTTGGAGGACGAGGTCTTCGATGCTGTGGTGGAGTTCGATGAAGTGGGGGAGTTGGATGCCATTGTCGTGTTAGAAGTGATGGACATCGAAGTGGTGCTGGGTGTGGCAGTAGTAGCGCTTGGTGCTTTCGTGGTAGTGGTAGGAGTCGTAATCGTACTGCTAGGAGTCGAAGTAGTTGAACTGGGAGAAGGCGACGGCGTACTGTACACAGCAGTCGTTCCGACGCACGTAATACCCGTCCACAGAGACGAGTCAGATTTCAACGTAGCGTCGCCCGGGTGTGAGACTCCCGTAGTCCAAAGCACCACCTCGTTAGAGCCCTGGACCCAAGCGCAGCATGGATCACCGAGCTCCTGTCCATTGGTTTGTCCGTCTCCGTCGGTATCGGCCTGACAAAATTCCTTTGTCCACACGTAGCCGACGGCTTCAAAGTCATCACCGAAGTCGTTCGCGGGACCTTTACCGGATACGTCGGTGTGACCGATAGCAGGCACTCCAGGCACGTTGGCGCCGTTGGGAAGTTTCGCTACGTCGGACTTCTTGGCTGACGCATCATGCGCGAAGAGAACGGTACTGGCGAGTGCAGGAAAGAGGAGGAGCTTAGCTTGGACCATGGCGCGGTGACTTTTAAGTCGTCTTGGTGGGAGTTCCAATTGAGAAATGCTGGTTTTGAAGGAAATGGACGGTCTCAACTGATGTTAGTATATCTCCATTGTGTTGGCAACGTATGACTTCCCACTACACCACGACAGGACGCCCCACTGCATCACCACAGAAACAATCCCAAACCGATCTGCTCCACTGACGTTCATTCCATTCTGAACGCATGAAATGTGCTCAGTGAAAGGCAACTTCCAGTACGCATTGGAGTCAGGTCCGCTGTTACTGGACGTAGATCCAGAACTGCTTTAAATGGAAATTCTACTGCTGGAAGGGATGACCATAGATCGTTGTATCGCCAGTTGGAGCAATGCAATTGTGTGGAGCAAATAGATCGCAAGAAAACATTTTCAGTATGGACTGTGCGTTTGCTTCCCACTATCTATTGGTGGTTTGAATAAATTGCCTGATCGCTTGACCACAAGTTGTGCACTGGTCAGTGAAGACCAAAGCAGTATGTTCTCAAGTCTCATGCCGCGAGTCTTCAAAGCCTTGTATTATTAATAGAGAGTCGTGAGCCTCAATTAACAAATCTGATTACTCGTTAAACGACCCCTGTTTTGTAAATACAGTACAATTACAAATAATACCCAGAGTAAATATGCAGTATACATTCAAGGGAACAAGATAGCGTATAATAGACACATCACGATGCGACGTACTTGTAGGATGCAGCGAGAACCAGCAGATCCAATAACACAGCGACCGGATCCGTCTATGAGCACCACTCAGTCGCTACTGCGGAGGATTCCGGTGCCTCTGCCGGTAGCTGCGGCCACCAGGATCAGCGTCTTCATGGACCACTCGGGGCGCTGGACGCTCGAAAGCGCGTCAGCCGCTGGTCTGGTGCGTCTGCTGGATCGACTGGCGTCCAGAGAATGGGCCGACGTCTATCCAGAGTTCCGTCGACTGCGCTTCCATCATGCGATCTCCGAGGCCGCAACCAAGGGGGATCTACGAGTGCTACAGTGGTGGACGACCTCGTATTTACGCGAGATCGCGGAGCCACCGAACTACCACACGATCTTCGAGCGTGCTGTGTGGCTCGGCCACGTGCACATCCTGCGCTGGATGAAGCAGCAAGACCTGTTTCAGTATGTAGACTTCTCCATGGAGATGCTGTGCCACGTGTCTAGTGTGCTGCACGAGCAGCATATCCAGAGCCGGCTTCTTGTTTATGTTGGCACGGCTGCCAGCGAGGGAGATCTCGAGTTCCTCCAGTGGATCGCTGAGCGTGAAGAGCTGTTCGTGGATGTGCAAGGCTGGTGGGGCATAGGCTACCAAGCCGCACTTAAGGGCAGGTTGTCTGTTCTTCAGTGGATTCACGCGAATCGTCCGCAAGATTTCGTCATCGGTGTCTTCAAGGGCGCGATCGAGGGCGAGCACTTGGACGTGATCCAGTGGGTGGACGGCAAGAGCTTTGCAGGATCGCCTAAGCTCTTCTTCGATTACCAGATCAAGGTCGGCGGCGTGGAAGTGACCCAGTGTCTGCTTGAGCAGTTCCGCTGGCCATCGTCCAGAGACAAATGCGAGTGGATCAGGATTGGGATCAAGAACGCGGCCGAAGTCGGCAATCTCGATGTTGTGAAGCTTCTGTTTCAGAACCATTACGAGAGCTCGACGTATTCTCAACACCGAGCTGTGGCAGAGGCAGCAGCCAGGGGCGGCCACCTGCACGTTCTACAATGGCTCCATGAGCAGAACGCGCCGTGTCCAGCGACGGTCATGGATGAAGCAGCACATAGAGGTCATCTTGAGGTCGTGCAGTGGCTGTTTAAACACCGAATAGAAGGCTGCACGCACAGAGCGACGATGATGGCAGCGCTCTACGGCCGCTTGAGCATGGTCCAGTGGTTATTCGAGCACAATCTGGGCTCCATCGACACGCACGTGATGTCGAAAGCCATCCATTCCGGCAATCTGGAGCTCGTGCAGTTTCTCCATTCCCAAGTAAAGACCTGTCGCTGGTGGAGAGGCAGCGAGATGCAGGTCGCTGCAAGCCATGGCTACCTCTCGATCGTCGAATGGCTATACTTCAACGATCTGGGTGGCTACGTCGACCTGAATCTCGTGGCCAGCAACGGCCACACGCACGTGGCGCAGTTCCTGGCACTGCACTGCAACTTGCGGTTTACAGCAAAGCATGCGCTGTCAGCCGCACGCTTCGGCCACTTCGCGCTGCTCGAATGGCTTCTGCAGCAGGACGCGCCCACGATGGAGTCGTGCGATCTTTCGGACGCTCTGGTTAGGATCTCAATGTCGTCTGAAGGTTGCAGGAATCAGGTCTCTGATTCAAGTTCAGTCCAGATTCGGAACGGAGCATGACCGAAGTCAACCCGGAGATGCTGGGCTGCGTGGCGGCGGTGGCGCAGAGGAAGGCGCTGCCTGCGGAAGTAGCGCAATGCATTGATGCATTTATGGACCCTTCGTGTCTCTGGACGCTGGAGAGCGCTTCGGCCGCTGGATCGGTGTACATGCTGTGCCGACTAAAGCCCAAGGCCGTGAACGCGTTCCGAAGGCTTCGGCAGCAGCGAGAGATCCAGAAAGCAAGCGAAGCAGGCGATCTCGCTGTGCTCAAGTGGTGGACGTCGTCATTCGCAAGCAAGCCCTCTCGCTTGGACTTCAGATCCGTCTTCGAGATCGCTGTCCGGTCTGGGCATTTGCATGTGCTCAGGTGGTTGGAGCAGCTAGGCAGACTCCCTCGCAGTGGCAGAGAGATCTCGTTGCAGATCAACTGCTCGAATCCTGAAGTGGTCTACTGGCTGCACGGCCAAGGACTGCAAGCCTGGCTGCATGTGTCACTGCTGGATGCTGCGACCAGAGGCGACTTGGCGTTCATCTCGTGGGTACACGAACGACAGCATCTCTTCCGTGTTGTAAACGACTGGTCTCTCGTTGTCTACTGGGCTGCGCGTGCGAATCATCTGCACATCGTCCAATGGGTACACGAGAATCGACCGAAGGACTTCTCCAAGCGCGTTCTTGTGGGCGCGATCGAAGGCGGTCATCTGAGTATCGCACGATGGGCTGAGTCCAAGAGCGTCCACAGCGCATCTCTGCTGGACCGTCCCTTTCAAGCTGTGGGGGTGGAAATGACCGAGTACCTGCTGACCGAGTTCCCTTGGGCCTCATCAAAAGACCGACGCGACTGGATCAAGAGAGCGCTGATCAGTGCTGTCATACTTGGTGACCTGGACGTTGCCCAGATATTGTACGAACACCGCAACAAGAGCGACGTAAGTGGCGTGTTGATGGACAAGGCAGCGGAGCACGGACACCTGCACATTGTGCGGTGGCTAGACATTCAAGGAGCTGCGTGCAGTGCGAATGCGTTGGATGGTGCGCTGATTAATGGACATATTCACGTTGTGCAATGGCTTCACGACAACCGGTCTGAAGGATGCTCACCCCTCATCGTGCGAATGGCCTCGGCGTATGGACAAATCGAATCCATCAAATGGCTGCATCAGAACCAATTGGCAAGACTCGATGTTGACGTCATGCAGCACGCGTTGCAGAGCGGCCAGCTGCAAGTGATTCAGTACATAGTGATGAACACGAATGCTTCCACATGGAGAACTGGTCGAGAGGTGCAGATTGCAGCTGAAGGCGGGTACCTTGGAATTGTGAAATGGCTCCATGGCCAAGGGATTCCAGGTCAACTGGACGTCAGCTTGGTGGCAGAGAGAGGCCACTTGGAAGTCGTTCAGTACCTGGTTGCGGAATGCAATGTGCCGTGTTTGCTAACGAGCACAGTCGTGGCAGCAGAGTTTGATGATCTGGCGGTTTTAGAATGGTTAATGAAACGCAATCTGACGCTAACGGCAGTGTGATTTCAGTGATGGGAATTAGAGGAAAACGATCACTCATATAATATCTCCGATATTCCATCAGCAACAGATAGAGCGCTATATTGTAACCAGGTCGAGTCAAACTCATCACCCTCTCATATTTTTCGATGCATTTGCGATTCAAACAAATTCCACGCAAATGGCACGATGGAAGGCAAACAAGAAGGTCAAACTTACATTATCGAGGCCTGCAGCGCTCCAGCAGCCGCATTTAGTGCTCACGTGCGTGAATGTGGTGGCAAAGAACTCGTCACTGGTTGAATTGCCTGTCGAACTGGTAGTTTTTGTAAGCGAGTTGGTGGAAGATGTATCCAAGTGGTCTCTTGAGACAGCGTCTGCAGCTGGTCTTGCGCACCTGCTCCCTGATTTGGCGGAAAGGGAATGGAAGGAAGTCGGTCCTATGTTCCGACAGCTCAGATTCCGTTTCGCACTGACTCAAATGTACGAAAGAGTTCATTTAAAGGTTCTTCAATGGTGGTTATCGTCTTATCTGCGGCCTGGAGAAGAAATGACTGAGCCTGATTGTTGGCAGATCTACAAGAGCGCAGTTGAAAATGGTCGGTTGGACACTCTCCACTGGCTCCAGAGTCAGAATGTGCTTCCGTCCGTAGCGGGGGGCTCCAATATGTTGCATTGCGCACACTCACAGGTGATCTATTGGTTGTATGAACATGGAAGCGAAATATTCTTTCATGCTGATCTGGAAAAAATTGCAGCCACAGGAGATTTTTCCTTTATACAGTGGGCTCATGCGCATAGGAGCTGGTTCGTTATGAGCTTGAGCTGGTATGACGTTGAATTTTTCGCCGCGTTCCGAGGAAATTTCGAGATGGTTCAGTGGATGCAAGTGAATCGCCCAAGCGACTTCACAGTCGGTGCTTTGTGTGGTGCCGTGGTTGGGGGTCATGCCGAAATTGCGCGATGGGCGGCTTTTCATAGTACCGTTGACGACAAAGCCTTCTTAGACATGTTTCGTAGGTGCAGTAAGCTGGTGGAAAGAGTGTCGATCCCCATGGTACAGTGGCTTATGAGCGACTACAAATGGGATTCATCGAAGCTTCGATGTGATTGGATCAGGCAGACATTGGTTTTGGCTGCACGCTGCGGGAATTTGGATGCAGTTAAATTGCTTTGGAGCAGCAAATATTGCGAAAGCCACGAATCCAGTTCGATACATTTTAACTCAGTTTGTGCGATGACTCAAACAGCCAGCAAAGGCCATTTACATGTTGTGAAATGGCTGCAACCTTTCCTGAAGTGCGACATAGAAGCGGTCTACGCAGCGGCTAAGAATGGACATTTTGATATTGTGCAGTGGTTCTCAAGTCGTTATATCAACGATAAAACTGCTATTGATGGTGCTGTGAATAATGGACGTGTCGATTTGATCAAATCGCTTTGCAGCGATCGATATTTCCTCATTAGAAAGCAGCATGTGGTTCAAGCGCTGGTGAAAGGCAATCTGCCGATGGTACAATGCTTGTTTGATCTCACACGTGACAGGTTTTGTGGCAGCGCAGCAATTGCTGCTGAGAATGGTCACTTTAAGATCCTCAAATGGCTCCACAAAGAGGTCGGACTCTCAAAAAGTGTCATTGATGTGCCGAAGATAGTTCGTAACGGTCATTTGAATGTGCTCATGTATCTGGATTTGCATTATGTGTTCGAGTTCACGACCGATCATGCAGTACTTGCTGCTAGACACCGCCACTTTGCTTTACTGGAATGGCTGATTAAGCGACGTCCTTCGATTGCGAACGCACAAATCATGGACAGACTATCGAACGAATTCATGTGAGCAGGCTTCCAAGACGTTGATTCAGCCAACTTATACTTTATACTGATTTTTTCCTGTATTGTCGAATATAATCGAATATCAATTTAATGAATCAATAAGTTCTGGTACGTTATTTGATTCATAATGACTAGAGCTGGGTACCAGCAATCGGAGACTGGACGCGCATAAAACAAGATGCCTGACGACGCTTGGCCAGCACGTTTTGCTCACGTGTGTTAACGTGGTGAAGATGAACACTCTGTTGGCAGGACTGCCCCACATTTGCGAGCGAATCCGTGGAATATTTAACTGGATGGAACCTGCTACAGCCGGTCATGCACACCTGCTGGCTCGTTTAGTCACAAAGAGCATGCAGGAATCCCCTGCATTCTGACAGCTCCGGTCCCGTTACGCATTGAAGAAAATGTACAAACAAGTCCACATGCCAGTGCGGCAGTGGTGGCTTTCGTCGTATCTTCGCCCACGGGAAGACGTGGAGGAATGCTGGAAAATCTACTGGAGTGTTGCCAAGTGGATGATGTTAAGTGGCTCCAAAGGGGAAATGCACTTTCGACTGTGTGCAGAGACTTAAAATGCTCGCATCCGGTTATGATATTTTGGTTGAATGAACAAGGAATTTCGATTCAATTTGAAGCCGATTTGGAAAAGATCACAGCCGCGTGGGATTTCTTTCCTTGAGTGGACGAACGCTCGAAGTGATTGGCATGAGATGCTTTGAGCTGGACTGGAGTCAATTTCGCTGCGATCCATGACCATATCGTCATAACTCAGTGGATGCACGCCAACAGACCACGCTACTTGACAGTTGATGCTTTGTGCGGTGCAGTGATGGAGGGCATGTGGATATGGTGTGGCCCATACAAGTTTCAATGACGTTGCCTCCCTTGACATGTTCAAAATTTCATGCCTCACCGTTGCCGGCTTGAGAGTGGCTGGGGGATTCAGTGTGGATAAGTCGCAAGCCGATTGTTGAGATAGACTTTTAAGTCGCAAGCCGGTTGAGATATACTTTTTATTTGATTGAGTGTAAATTGTGACGAGTTCATGAGATGGTTAAACTTGAAAAGCGTGGTATTCGAAAGTCGGCGCAATCAACTTTCTTCGAGCAGGACTTCTGCATTTGGACCAAAATAGTCGTAGTCTTGGGTGGCAGGACGTATTCCAATCCAATGGAGTCCTTGTCGCGTTTTTATTCGAGACAATGCGACGTACAATGCGTGAGGATCAGCGTAGTGAAAGTTGGGAGGGCGTAAATTGGTTACAGCGATGGCATCTCGCGTCTCTCCTTGCATTCTGTGGACTGTGGTACTGAAAGCTGGAACAACATGAAATCCTTTGATAGATAACGAGGGTCCATGGATAGAATTAGGGGCGGTAATCTGATAAACAGGCATAACTGAGCTACGCCAGTCAGCTGGGAGTTGAGGAAATGGTGTTGGCGAAGGAGAGTTGTCAATGTTCACGTAAAGGTTTGTAGGCTGGGTGGATGCGAGCCATGTTCCGTTTTGTTGGTGCGTGAAAGCTGTTCCAGGTGGCTAATCGATATGATACACATGTCCTGTTGCTCCATTGGCGACGCAGTGATTAGCCTTTATCCTGACCGGCATGTCTGCGCATATCATAACCGTCAGTTAATGTTGTCGATGATTCGTAGAAATAATTGCAACATAACTCATCCATATAGACATGCAAGAAGGATGGGATCTTACCTGTTTTGTTGTCGGAGAGTCCTCGAATAAAAGCGATCTCGATAGGCGAGAGTCTTCGAGAAAGTCTGGCAGGAATGACAAATACTCTCCTTTCATGGCCAAGGCACTGAACGGCTATATGGACGGCTGTATCATTGACTGTAGTTCGTGTGATATTGTCGGTTGAAATTGTCTGAACGAGGCCTCGGTAATTATTCGAAATATCGGTTCCAAAGTCGGGTATGTTATCAATGTAGGAGCGTAGTTCTTTGGTCCACTTGCCAAATCTTGCACAAGAAAGCCATTGGCCCCACTCAGGATCTTCTACAAAGCGCATATTTTCAGTCAAGTAGAAAACTTTGCTGATAGATTGAGATGGTCGGCGGAACACGAGCTACAAGCACGACGCTCCCCACCACGTTTGAGTTGTCCATGTTGTTCTTCCTAATAAAGGCCTTCAAGTCTGCAGCCGAATGTAAGCAATGAATAAGTCCTTGAATGACAGAAAAGATTAGCTCACGAATACGCCATCGAACCATCAACCGACTGAATTACATGCTTGTTCATTCGGGTCTGAACAGCTGTTTTTACCCGCTTGACTGGAGAGATGTATATCGTACCAGTTGTACTATCATTACTAGATGAGCGTTTGGACTGAGCAGACCCTGGCATCGTCGGTGAGTAGTAAAATTGAATAGTGATCAATTTTCCTTTTGAAGTGATATTCAACAAGCCCAGTCTGACCAGCAAGCCCAACTCAAACTGTTTATTTTAAATAATAATACTGTCTGCACTGGCTTCTTGTTTCGGCAACGGAAACTTGACGCAGTCGTTTGCTTGCACAGTCCCATAAATAGTGGCCAACTCTCAGACTGACTAGACCCCATTTATACTCTTGACTTGAAGTAAACGTTTGATCTGCTAAATTTATTTAAATCACCCTCTTTGAGCTCAGTCGCGTACTGCCCACTTATACAAATTAGCGTTAGAATGCGCCGATTTGCTCAATGTTTCGACTAATCAACATCGTGCCCAACACACTTTATCATTTAAATTTAAAGGCCATCAGCTGCTGTCGATTGTTGCATGGCTGCATTATTGTATGTTACATTTTAAAAAGATTCAGTTCAGCTCACTGATGATTATTTCCATTCTATCGGAGCACAGTTACTGCAAGCATATTAGAAACCAACCAAGATTAAAATTATCGACATGCTACCTCATCATTCAGTGCCGAATGGTACTCCAGTACACAACTTTCAAAATAGCAGTATAACTTGTTGCTTTCACTCTGATCGAGATTTGTGTGCCATGTCGAGAGCGCAAAGCACACAGCCTACGATTGATGACTGGCTGAATATATCAACATGTAAGCAATCGATTGCAATCGTAGCAGACGACGTAAAGCACCGAATTATTCTTGATGAATACAGATGAAAGCAAGCAAGCCAGGTCGCGACGAAGAAACATATATCAAGTCGATGATTGCTCATCCAGCATTGGCTCAAGTGTTACGAATCCTATCATCTTGGTAGCCGAAGATTTAACCAGCAAACTGACAGGTAAATGCTTATGTTGTCAGGCGTAACAGCTTATTAGATTTTTTTATGTGTTTGATGGTGACACAGACAAAAAAAAATACGGCCAACTGTGTGTCACGCAGACAAACCCCATGATGGTATATCTGTATGTCCGAGCGTCGGTTCTACCTTTATGAATCCTATAAATCTGAGCGATGATAGCACAAACGATGACGTGGCAATTCGATGCGGCTCACCTGATCTTGGCTTGAGCCATGCAGATAACGACATAAAGCGTGTGCCGTCCAACAACTTGTATTCAGTCAATCAAACAATAGTCACTGACGATCAAGAGCATCCACATCCAGCTTCACGTGCCCATCAAAAACATTACTCTCACCTCGATTTGCCAAAGCACAAGCCAACCGTGTCTATGTCTTTTCCACCGAACTACTTCACTGATCAATGTACCTTGACTGAGTGGCCAATCATTATCAATTCTCTGCGGCAAAACATAAATCCATGCAACGTCAGATTTCCTGATATCGACCTCGGTAAATGCACGTGCTCGACATTTTGCTACAAAGGCGTATGTTTGAGTACCAGAAGCGCTGTTTACTGCGGACCACAAAACTGCTCAAATGGGATAGCGTGCGGCAATCGACTTAAAGACCACGAGTCTTTAGCCCTCATGCAGTGTTCGAAAGGCTATGGAGTTATTACCACAGCTCCGATTCCAACGAACACTATTATCGGTGAGTATAAAGGGACAATTGTGACTGCATCCGCGCTGACGTCTGAGCAAATCAGCAACGAATCGCGTTGCGGTTAAGTCGCTGAGTCGTCTCAGTGAAGTTATGTTCGTTGATGCTTTCAACGATGGCGGAATTTGCCGATTCATCAACCATTCCTGTACACCAAACAGCAGATTTGAGGAGTGGGCCAACAGAACATCACGAAAAATGGCGATAATAACTCATCAAGATATGCTACCAGGCGTTGAGATCACAGCCAACTACAGCGAAAAGGTCAATTTTGATTGCCTTCGCATGTCGCTCAAAACACACGACCACAAATATTTAGCATAAACTCCTTTGAACACACAATTACAGGGGATTTCGCAAAAAACAAGAAGTGATCTATAAATGTTTCACAATTCCAACCTTGCGGGACCAAACACGGAGTTCTCAGGCAGCTCTGTGACATCGATGGTTTTGATAAGGTTGTAGAGGCAAGAGAGATTCTTTCGAGTAAATCTATAAAAGCGGTTTGTGCGCAAATATAAACGTAAAATGACCTAAACAGATTCATTTGAGCCTGAACAGAAACCGATGGCATTTTCGAACGTGCCTGCTTCGCTCAAACGTGATTAATTCGGTCGGGTTGTGTTTTGATCTTTGATTCGCGTTCATGGACTCGACCGCAAGCTCTCAATGTTTGGCTCCAGCGAACGGTGTGTGCTTTGGCAATCAGAAGGCGTGCACTAAAGCTATAAGAGCATTTGCAGCAAGTCCAGGAAAACGGATCTATCTTGATCCTAAAGCTCAAGGTGGTGCGTTTTTGCGATACAAATGCAGTGGAGGCGACCAATGTAAGTTCGAAGTCACTGCTTGTCGGTCTCAGACTGCTTGTC
>JAADVW010000292.1:0-39520 GCA_023335875.1 Elongisporangium prolatum
CAACGCATACGAGATCCTTCAGATGGCACGCAAGGTCACGTACAATAAGGACACGCTGGTGAAGAAGGCCGGCGACTCGGGCGACACTTTCTACATCATCATTGTGGGCGAAGCTCAGGCGCTGTATCGACAGGAGAGTAGCGTGAATCCGCACGGGTCGTCGTCACCGTCTGATGTGAACGATACACACGACCACAGATCCAGCTACAGTCGCAAGCGTGTGTCCATGTTGGCGCTTGGGCGCAAGTACATCCCGGGCGACTACTTCGATCTGCAGAGCCTGCTCACACCCAACTGGACCATCCCGTACCAAATGGTGGCCGTCACGAGGCTGTCGCTGCTGGAGTTCAACGCCGTGGACTTCAACTGGTTCCTGCGGCGCACAGCGGCCTTCAAGCGCATCCAGAAGCTGTCCGAGAGCCGGCTCAACTTCTCCTACGACACGCTCGAGGCCAACCAGGTCTTCCGCAAACTGGCGCCCACGCAACGCACGATGCTCGAGATCATCCTCAACAAGCGCGAGGTGCACGAGGGACAGGTGATCTGGGAGGTCGGCGACAAGTGCGACATAGCCGTGATCGTGGACAAGGCCCAGCTGGCACTCTCGTATGCCTTCGACCAGTCGCCAGTGCAGCCGGACTGCCTGCCGCCGCAGCCAGCGCCGCAGGGCATCATCTCACGAAAGCGCCGCAGCTCCAACAACGTACGTACCACTGTGTCCAGTTGGCTACAGCTTATAGCTCTCGGCTGAATGGTTTTGTGTGCAGCGCGTGATCCCGCTGGACCAGAGCCTTGTGACCAAAGTCGACAGCCACGAGAAGCTGCTCACCCAGGGCAGCTTTGTGGGCGACGTGGATAAACTCACGGCCTCGGACCTGAGCTTCCACGCCACACGACTCGTGAGCCACAGCGCTGGCTCCATCTTCTGCATCTCCAAGAACGACCTGCGCAACTTCCTGCTCGAGAACCCCGGCATCCTCTTAGGTCTGAGTGGCAAGATGTACATTCGATAGATAGGCACACACTCTGAAATCAGAATTAGGACAAATTAGGACGTTTTTGGGACATGGATCGCGCTGCAGTTGCTTTCGCCTTTACTACTGACTCCATGCAGATCGATGGAGAAGAACGCTCAGATTGGATGCACATTCAGTATTCATCATATGCCAGCTCTGCTCTTCGCCAGGACAACGAGACTGTGTTGATCACGTCTATCTGTCTGTCCAAAATCTGATTCCGACTCCTTCAAATTTTGGTCCAAGTTCGCAAATACCAAATCTGGCCTCATTTTGCTCTCTATATTTCAGAATGCACTCATTTCTTCTGCACTTATTACAGGGTCTAGTCATGATGACAAGGGTACCAAGCGTAACTATGCACTTTGAGAGGGGTCCGGTCACATTCGCAGTCTTCATTTCGGGCATCGCGGCCGTGGGCAGGTGTTACGCAAAGATTCTCACTGGCGATGGAGCGCTCCAGTCGCCGCAGTGCGGCCGCCGTGGCCTCGTCGTCCGCCTCGGGATCAGCCCAGAGCAACAGCAGCAGCAATGGCAATGGCGGTGCAGCCAGCAGTCGTCGACGCCGCCGTGAGGCCGCCGCGAAAGCCAGCGCGGCGTCGCAATCGGAAGACGGCGAGACGGACTCGAGCTCTGTTGCCGTAGAGACCACGACGTACCGCCGCAGTCGAGCGGCCACCAAGCAGCAGCAACAACTGCTTCGACAACAGCGCCAGCGTGACAAGGAGACTCCCGCGGCCAGCGACGCAGGTGAGCACGACGACGACGACCACGAAGACGACAACGACAGTGCGCGCGCCAATGGCGGAAACAAGCGCGAGCGCTCATTATCCACGGTCTCTACCACGAGTTCCAGCTCATCATTCGCCTCGGAACACAATGAGGAAGATCGCGAGGCCAAGCAGACCGAGAAGATGCAGGAGCTCGAGAAGAAGAAGCAAATGGTCGAGGATGGCACGCTGGCCGAGTACTGCCGCCGCGTTACGGAGTTCAAGGAGGAGCGCAACCGCCTGCTGCAGTCGGCTGAGTGGCACAAGAGCTTGCAGGTCAAGAACGCGGAGGACCTCTACGGCTTCGAGGTCCAACGGGCGCACAACCTTTGGCAAGTACGTATAAGCTGAATGTGCATGTGTTGGCCTAGACTAGTGTTCATTCTTGTGGCTTGGCCAATGGGACAGAATGCGAAAGAGGCATTCAAGGAAGAAATGCTCAAGAAGCTGCAAGCAGTGCGTAAGAAACTGGAACAGGAGATGGCCGAGATCTCCAAGCCAGTGGTGGAGTCCGTCGAGTCTGAGATCGCTGAGAAGGAGCCACAGGCTGTTGTGGACCCTACGAAGGCGTCGGACATCTCTGTGTTGATCAAGGACGTGGAGATTACTGCATCCAGTACTCCTGTCGTGCAAGGTGCGGATGATTTGCGAGACTTCTTGTTGGACTAGTCGTGACTCGTTCTCTGTCTGATTCGATAGTCCACAAGCGACGAAAGGTGGAGATTGAGATCCCGGAGCAAATGGAGACGCTGTCTTTGGACGACATCACGGCGGATCTGGCCAGTATCATGGGCGAGCGCTCCCACACAGCAGTTGCTGCGGAGGCGACACTGACTCCCTCCGGTACCTCTTTTGCTTTGCTCCTCTTGGTCTCTGTTGGCAGGTTGGTTGACTTGTTCTCCTGTTCGTCATCGCCTACAGAGCCGATCAAGAACGTGCGGAGGCGGCTGATTTCCGGCAAGTACGTCTTTGAGGATGGCGATGAGGTCGTAGTCTCGCTTCCGATCCTCCAAGAAGACTACATCGGCACCATTTCGTCCGTCACGGAATCTGCGGTACGTTGTATCGAGATGCATTAGCCGCAGATTTAGCTCCTTGGTCTCACATGATGTTTTCCCGCCTGGCAGGTCTACGTGCATTTAACGTCCGGCCAATATGTGCGCATCTATTTAGATCTGATCATGTCGCGGCGCTGCGAACTCAAGCCGTTCCTGCGCGGCACGGCTGCCATGGACAGTCTGCAGACCACTGGTTGGGTCGAGTGTGAGCCGTTCTGACGGAGTAGGAGGCAAGGAGAGACTAAGGCAGGAATACTCGTTGGGCTGGTATTACTAGGATAAACACATTTGCATCATTTGGTTCTGGAGGCAAAAACTGCAGGAGTAGTAGAAAGTTTTTCACACGCGCGTTCACTTCGCTGCGTGGCTGTTAGCAAGATAAAGAGGGTCTTGAGGACGATACAGGTGGCAGATAGATACAGAGAGAGGTATGTGCTCACTGGTTGTAGTGGCGTTTTCCTTCGGGTGGGAAATCCAGGGCCAGCAGCGTCTCTAGGTCTGTGCAGGACTTGTCATCGTTCTCTTCTTCCTCTTCGTCCTCGTCCAAGCGCTCGCTGGCGCTCCGTTTGCGCTCGAGCGGCGGGGGAAGCCGGCGATTTGTTGGCGCAATCGGCGTGCGTTTGACAAGGCGGCTGTTCTGGCTCTCAGCGGCGTATTGCTCGCGGGCGATGACTCGCGCGAGCTTGCGGCGCTTGGAGTCACCGCGCTTGTCGTTGGGAAGCTGCTTGTGGAAGCGGATCTCGGGCGACTTGAGATGCGACAAAGACACGTAGCTGCTCGTGCTCGAGGGCGGAGGACTCGGCTCGGCCTCCGTCTGTCGGTTCTTCTCCATCTGCGCCACGCTGGCCTGGAACGATCCTGCGACAGTCGTGAGCTCCGGCAGATCTGGCCGCAGGAAATGTGTCAGCGCCGAGCACCACTTGGTGTCAACGTGCTCATCCAATGCGCGCAGGAAGTTCTGCAGCTGCTCCTTGCGATACTGCAGCAGCTTCGGGTCGTGGCCGCGTAGGTAGGAGAACAGACCGCCCTCGGGAAAGTTCGGCAGAGACGCTAGCGCTGCGTCAGCGCGATGAGTGTCCAGTAGATACAGATACAGCTGTCGGAAGTCGCTGTAGCGTCGCATGACCGTGTAGCGCACCACGGGCGGCATGTCCCTGTACGAATCGTCGTCCTCGTCGTCCTGCGGGCCACCATGCGGCGTGTGGGGCGGTCTCTCGTAGCCGCGGATGTCCAGCACCTCAATGTGGTACTGCCAGCTCGAGCCCTTCTTGGACACGCCCGTGATGCGCACGTCCCTCGTGGGCGCATGCATACTCAGCGTCAGTGTCGTGTGCTCAGCAGATCAGCGTCAGAGCACAGTGTGGCTGGTTACGTATCGTAACCAAGAACATTGGCGAGGGGTACGTCTTGATGATTGGCTAAAAGTCACAACAGCACTTGATTGGCTGAAAAGAAAATTGGATCGTGATTGGCGGGCGCCCACAAGGGGAAAGCAGCAACATGGGCAAGCAGACGCCGGTCGAGGCCGCAAGAGCGATGGCCACAACCAAGAAGTTGGACAGCAAGGCAGGGAGACGACGCTGCTTATGAATTACTGACGTGGCAAACTACTGAATTTGGCTTCTTGTATCTCTTTGGCGTGAATAGCAGACGCTGAATGCTGTTTCAGACCTCTATACGACACATTTGGCTCAGGACGACCTTGCGGCTGTGCGCAAGACCGTTCAGGAGCTGATTGAAGCCGAGTATCTAGAGACGACGCTCTGGAAGTTAAATGCTGTTGTTGCAGAGGCGAAGGATGAGACGAAGGTCAAGCCGTGGCTGCTCTCGGTGCTACTGCTAGCGAACTGCAAGTGCAACGACCAGGCCGATGCCCAGACGCTGGCGTTTCTAACACAGTCGAGTGAGAAGGAGGATGATGAAGACTTTGGCAAATGGGGGCAATTTGTCAGTCTCCTGTTGGCAAGTATGCAGGCGGAGACGAATGACTGGAGTCTTCGGGAAATGACGCAGCTAGTGCAATTTCTGGTTCATTGCTACCAGCACTTGGAGATTCCAGCCATTGCCAAGGTATGTCTCGAATAGGATGCGTGAAAGTGGCGATGACTTCTGACTGACCAACCATCTATCTGTTTAGATCTTCCTAAAGCTAACGTCGCTACCGATCTGGAGTTCGCTGTCTTCCACGCAGCGTGATCTGGAATTTGAGACGTATCCGAAACTGGAACGGCACTACAAAAACCTCATGAAGTCAACCAAGAGCAACAATAAATCCCCAGCGGCCAAGCGTCGGAAGTTTGGTGCATCATCTTCTTCATCGGCTGGCGCTCTCGTTTCGCAGGAACAGGAGCGATCGTTTGTCGTGAATCTTATTGATGAATTTCTACGTGTGATCGGGGAATCATGCGCTACAATATCGCCGAGTGACCTGCATGACAAGTTTTCTTATCTGGCAATCTTCGTGGCATTTATCACGGATTTATTGAGTCAGATGACCACACGAAGATTCCTGCACGTGGTGCTGCGCCGTCGCCATTTCTTGATGAATGTGCGACGAAGCGCTTTGGTGCAATATTGTCTGCAATGGAGCGATGCTTCCGAGCGCTCATCACTCAAAGCTCAACTGTCAATGCTGGAGGCTGTACTTGTATGCCCGGTTGACGCCCACACAGGCAAGTCATTAAGCCACCAAGACGTTCGAGAGAGGTCTTCACAGCACATTCAAGCTCTGCAGCAGCATGCCTTTCAGTCGTTTCGCAGCACACGACTTGAAGCCCTTGCAATCTTGCCGGTGTCGTTTATTGCTGATCGTTCAACGTTTGCTGGTCATTTAAGCGAACTCGTTGCGTCTGATAACGCGAATGTACACAAATTTGCCTCTCAACTGGGCGTGATCAGCGACGAAGAAGCTATGTCGCAAGATGATCTGATCGAATGTTTCCTTGAAGAATATTCGTCCTCCAGCGCAGTGAAATGGCAGGATGTTCCTATTTCTCTAACTGAATTGGACATTTGGAGCAATACATTGGGCAACAAATCTACCGCTGATGAATGTGTGTATGGCGCTACTGGACTCCTCGCAGTACTTCCGATTCGCAAGCTTGGGCTTCAATTCCTCAATTTGTCGGATTGTTTGCAGCGAAATTATGATCTGGTGCGCCTTGAAGCAGCTGATGTCGCTCGGTCAACACTCGAGAACAGCATCAAGCAGCTCGATGCTGTACGATCGCTCGTATCTGCAGAGAACCAAACCATTTTTCGAGGCTTCTCACCGTTGGCAACACCTTTGGAAGGTGCGTTAAAGATTCAGAAGGTATCAAAACCATTACTGGGAGAAAGTGCTCCTGCTACAGTGCTTGCCGAGTTTGAGGTCGAGCTCAATGAAAAACGACAGGATTCGAAGTCTTTTGACAAGTTCCACCCAAATGAAATTGTTTATTTGGTATCTATTCATGCAACCAACGATGAAGCCGCTGAAGTGATGGGGTTCACCAAAGAAAAGTTGGATCTGAATGATCAATCTGGCAAAAATAATTTTGCGGAAGCTTATGGTGTTCTGTTCGTTCGAACTGCCCACATCGTGGAGGTGTTGGATACTCATGGAACGATTATCAACGATGAGAACCCAACAGGAAAAGGTCGCAGGCGTACGGTGAAGGTTGGTCTAGATGGTAGACAGTACAAGAAAGATTTAGCAACCAACCAAATGGATGCTTACAAATTCGTGAACGTGATGATTCGAAAGTATTCTGTCGGTAGCAACTTGGAGGCTCAGCTGGAAGCTGTCATGGATACCTGGCGAACGAGTGAGAGTGAACCATTACTTCCGTCTTGGCTGCACGACGTCATTGTTGGATATGGAGATCCTTTTGCCGCGTCGTATCAATCTATTTACAAGCATATCAAGCATCAGCAAGAGGTCTCAATTCCGCTTTTCCATGATTCAGTGGTCGATGCTGAGCACGCAGTGGAAATGTTCAGTACACCCGACGCAACACCAGCATTGGTAGACGCCGAAAATCCTACAAGCAAGATTTCGGCCAAGAATGCTGTTGGGCCGTTCACTTACACGGAAAATCTTGATGATCCAAGCAAACGCGCCATTCACGCTTACCACCGTCCTGAAACGGTTGCTGATCAAGTAGAAAATTCCACTGTTCGCTTTACCCGATCTCAAGCAGCTGCGTTACGATCCGGGCTCTGTGAATGTTTGACGGTGGTTTCTGGAGCCCCGCAAACCGGAAAGACGGAGGTTGTCATTCAACTAGTTGCAAACTTGTGTCGTCAAGAACCCACACGGCAGAAAATTTTGGTTGTCGCACATTCCAATCTCACTTTGGACACGTTTGTCAAGGAGATTGTTAAGCGAAACAAGATCTCAGAGGCCACAATTGTTCGGTTGGGTCCATCACAAGAAGGCAGTGATTTCAACTGCAGTGGCCGTGTAAACTTCCTGCTCTACCGCCGCACTATAGTCTTGCAAGAGGTCGCATTGATGGCTCAGTGGATCGAATCCAAGGACCCAACACACACTGGCTTGAGTAGTTCTGTCGCTTACTCTTGCGACAACGCGCTCTTCTTTTACAAGATGCATGCTAAAGCAATCCTTGATACCGTTGGTTCTCAAGATGAAACCGTTATGAAGGAATACTTCACAGTGCGTCGTGGATCTGAACCTTCAGCTGAGGATCTGCAATCTTTTGCTGCTTCCATGCATCAATTCTTCTTTGAGCTCAAGCGCATCCAGCAGTTTGAATTGTTGCAAACGGCCAAACAGCGTGGGGATATGTTTTTGATGGATCAGGCTCGCGTTATTACCATGACATGCGCGGATGTAGCGATGAATCGGGACAAGCTGATCCATTTGGGCCTGCACTTCAGCACGCTGATCATGGAAGATGCCAGCGAGGCTCTCGAAATCGACACATTATTACCATTGCTCATGGCATCGTCGGCCACGAACAGCAATAATCTGAAGCGTGTGGTGCTCATGGGAGATCCTGCCAAGCAGCCTGCCTTTAACAGCCAGGCGCTCAAGAGTTACGCGCATCTGAACCAAAGTCTTTTCGCGCGCCTGATTCGACTTGGAGTCCCTGCTATCGAGCTGAAGGCTCGATCGGACCTTAACCCCAGCAAGTAAAGGGCTGCTACGCGACGCTAGCTCCATAGGTAATGAATGCATTAGCTTATACAAATGAGAATGGACTGTTGACCTGTCTGGCTTTAGTTTCCTAGTGCAAACATCTTGACGGGATAGAGTTCTTCTGGAAAGTTTTGCTGCGTCTTTTCAGTGATCAGCGTGAGACCTGCTTGAGCGAAGATGCTTTTGTAGTACACTTCCGACCTATGCATTGACTTGAGTCCAAAGGGTCAGTAGATCAAAAGAGCCATACAAAGCTTACCGAGTGATGCTTCGGTCTTCCATATCCAGATCGTACGGCTGGTTGTGCATGAGCATGTTCTCTTTGATACCGATCCATCCGTGAGGCTTGAGCGCTTTCCGACAGCGCTGCAGGAAGTGCACGAAGTCCACGTCCGTAAGGTGCGGCGAGACCCACTGAAGCCAAATGAGATCGTACGACTCGTCCTGAGGCTCAAAGTCCTGCATGCCCATGCAGTAGAGGTGGCGGATCTTGGCCAGCGTATGCGTGTCGTTGTCCATGTACTGCGGCACGCTGCGCAGCAGCCGTTCGCTTTGCTCCAAAATGTCCACGCGGTCGAACAGCGGCACAAGGAGCGATTTCACCACGCGGCCAATACCGGCGCCACAGTCAACTGCCGTGCCACGCATCCACTGCGGGCGAATGGAGGCCACGTGATCCAGAAACAGCTTGGAATCATGGATGTCTGCAGGCGACACGTGCGCAAAGCCACCGAGCACGCCGTTGTCAGTAGTGGGGCAGTTGTTGGCGTCATCCCAATACGCCTTGGCACTCGTGTACCATTCAGACGACTGCAGCAGCGCACTGTCGTCCTTTACAACGCCAGTCTCTTCCTCGAGCTCGCACTGCCACATTTCCCACACGCTTCTGTTGGCAGCAACATCGAAGTTACAAGACAACGGACTACCAACCAAGCAGACCCATCACACACCTACTCGTAGTCATCGTGTATGGCGAAGTGGCCAGCGGCGTCCAGATCGCTCTGCACCTTTTCTGCGATTTGCTTGAGCTCTCGCCATTGCACGGCCGAGATGCGCTTCCTGGGAGCTGCGATGAGCGTTGACTCCATGCTGAAAGACTCAATGCACGGGGCTTGTATTGAGGAAGGGAGTATACGCCAACAGCTATTGGCCAGCAGTCCGTCAGTCAGCGTAACCCCTGCCAATAGTTATTCCAAAATCTGACTCCATGGAAACTGAAGATTAGAGTCCACATGGCTGCAAGCTTCTCCTAAGAATCTCATCAGCTCAACGCATGACGCATGACGCATGACATATGACGCATACATGATGCCTTCGTATCACGCGGCACATCCGACGTGCTCTTCATTTCTAATACTCTTGCGAAACCCAATGCACAACTCCGTTACGCAGCTGAGCTTGCCGTCTTTTCTACGACCGGAAAGAGCCCTGTATTGAGGCCGTCTCCTCTGGCCCAGGAGCTCCATTGGCACTCCATCCTCCCCCCATGAGACCTCTGCTGCGCTCCGTGACCAGCGGGCTCCACGCGCAGCGCCGAGCGCTCTCCAGTCTGCGTGAGCAAGCCCTGCGTGCGGCCGTGACCAAGCTGGTGCCCACGGACCTCGAGTCGAACCCGCATCTGTGGCTCAGCGTTGGCGCTGTGGTGCGTTGCAGTCTTGTGTGCATGCGCATGGCCGAATTCCGGTCGCTAATGCTGCTCTGTGGTGCGTGCTGAGCAGGACGAACCTACGATCTCGATCTTGGACCCCGCGCCGGGCTATGCCAATGGCTTTTGCACGCTCCATGAGTCTCTAAGTGCCGATTTTGACAAGTAAGCACACTGTGTGGCTGCCATGTCTTGCCGACTTTCTCATGCTGATTGCGCTCTTGCCGGGCTCCAGATCCGCAGCCGGAGACATCACGAAGCGGTATCTCGTGACAGACAGCAAGGAGCTGCCGGACCCGTTCCACCTTGTGCACAAGGACATCGTGACCATGACGGACAGCATCAAGCACATCCTGGACTCGGACCATCCGGTGCTCTCGGCTGTCGCCAAGTACTTCTTCGAGCACGACGGTGGCAAGAAAGTGCGCCCGACCATGGTGCTGCTAGTCGCGCAGGCCGCTGAGGCGCATCGCGCAGCTGTCGGCAGCCCATTGCCCGAGACGCAGTCGGTGGAGTTCACTGCTGCGGCGCAGAAGCGTCTGGCTGAGATTGTGTACGTCTGCTCCTCCCAATGCCACCAGGATGGAGCCTTTTAAACTGAAAGCGCTTGCTTTATGAACAGCGAGTTGATCCACACGTCGAGTCTGCTGCACGACGACGTCATCGATGAGGCTGAGACCCGGCGCGGCGTCAAGTCAGTGAACAAGGTCTTCGGCTCGAAGCTGTCGATCCTGGCTGGCGACTTCCTGCTCGCTCGCGCGTCTATCTGTCTCTCTCGTCTGCGCAGTCTCGAAGCCGTCGAGCTCATGTCGACGGCAATTGAGCACTTGGTCAAGGGCGAGGTCATGCAGATGCGCAACATTGACGGCCGCTCGGACATTACGCCGCTGGAGTACTATCTGCGCAAGAACTACTACAAGACCGGATCGCTCATGGCCAACAGCTGTAAGGCTGCACTCGCGATTGGCAAGCACGACGAGCACACGACCGAGATGGGCTTTGCCTACGGTCGCCATATCGGTCTCGCCTTCCAGCTCATTGACGATGTGCTCGACTACGAAGGACACCACAGTGGCAAGCCGCTTCTTGCTGACCTCAAGTCTGGCCTAGCGACGGCGCCTCTACTATTAGCGCAGGCTGAGTTTCCCGTTCTCTCGGAGCTTGCAGCACGTAAGTTCGAGAAGGATGGCGACATTGAACTGGTGCGTAGCTAGCTATTTTGAATGACTATGGTCACTTGGCACTGACTCATCCATGCTGCTGTGCTTGGCTGATAGGCCTCCGAGCTGGTGGAGAAAAGCACGGGCATCGCGCGATCCAAGCAGCTCGCGATCGACCAGGCTGAACTCGCCTGCCAGGCTGCGATGCAGTACGCGCCGTCACCAGCGCGTGATGCGTTGATCCGCCTGGCGCAGCTGGTAGTATACCGATCCAAATAGAGACTAACCCCATTGTCACCTACACAGACAGAAAGAACAAGACAAACTCCATGATACGAAAGACAGTGTGCAGTGCATCTCGTTGTGGTGTTTATGGTAGGTTTCGTCACAAGCTCAAGGCTGCTTTTGTTGCTGCCACGACGGCGCAGCAGTGGATCGACGGTCTATATCGGTGCGACCAGATCTGCATTCTCCGTGAAAATAGCTTTTCAACGAGCAAAAATAGCTGCAAGACCGGAACATGACCACGTCTTGTTCGATCTGGCTCAAGCTACACGCACAGCAGTCTGTCCGAGCTTCCTGAGGTAGTCCTATGAAGGGCTCCATGCTGAAGAGCCCGGCGGCAGCGCGAGCGCAGCAGCACCAGCTACAACAGCAGCAATATGCGCTGGGGTATCCTCCGAAGAACAACAAGAAGCAGCCCAGCAAATTATGCAAGTCGCCTCCGAAAATGCGCTTTCAGGACCCAGTGGGGCGTAACCTGCCGCCGTCACTACAGAATTTCCGGTGGAATGTAGACAAAGTGGAGCGCAAGTTGCAGGAAAAAATCCAAGAGAAGACCAAGATCGCAGGCAATTTTGTCTATCAGCAGGCCTATCGTCTGCTTGAAGGCTCACGTGGCGATGGCATTGATTTCCCGTCCTTTCGCGAGCAACTTCGCATCAAATTCGGCATCATTCTGGACGATGAAGAGCTGTTGCTGCTCTTTGACAAGTACGACGAAGATCGCAATGGCATGATCGATCTGAACGAGTTCATCCGACGTGTGCTTCCACCAGATTACAACTATGGGAAGCAATGGTTCGAAGTGAGTCAAGCAGAAAGCGAGGCCAAACAATTGCGGCTGAAACGAGAGTCACGTAATGAGTTCTTGAGTGGACTCGGTCTGCCTCCAGTGACAGCTCCCGACGAAGACGACAAAGGCGAGCTGAACAACACAGGCGAGACGACGAACTGGACGCTCGAGACGCTCACCAAGCAGATTCAAGCCAAGGTCGTGCAGAAGACGCCTGGTGGAGATGATCAGTACCGTCGAGCTTTCAAAATGTTGCGCTCGGGACGAGACAAGGGCATTCGCATCACGGAACTTCGCAACAACCTCAAGACCAAGTTCGGTATCTTTGTCAGCGAGACTCAGATGAACGATCTGTTCCGACAGTTCGACGGCGATGGAAGTGGCGAAATCGATCTGCAGGAGTTCCTGCAGTTTGTGGAACCACCGGCATATCCAGGAAACAGCTTCGTGCCGAATGGACTTTGGACTGAGTCGGCTCACGAGGAGTACGAAGTGTACGAGGAAGACGAGCACGACTACGCGGACTATTACGAAGGACCTGATGATATCTATGGTGCGAAGCTTGTTGATCGAGCGTTAAGCGAGGCCGAATCGGTCGCAGATAATGAGATGGAGACTGGTCGACTCATTACTGGCGCCGTGTCCACAGCATCGTTGTCGTCCTATGGAGGGAAGAAAGAGAGACCGAAAAGCGCCAATCCGAAGAAGAGCGCGCTGCTTCAGCAACGGCGACAGCAGCTGGAGCAAGCGCGACTGCACTTAAACACACTTCAGGCAGCCAACGCAGGAGCTTCTGTCCGACCAGTGTCTGGGCGAATGGGGGCTGGACGAATGTCGATGTCTCTAGCTGATATTAGTCCTGGCCATCTGGAGGCGTTGGGAATCGATCAGAGGCGAGGGATCCCGCCTCAACACAACCAGCGACCGGTACAGCATGCGTACAATGACGACGATGCGCCAGCTGCTGCTCGTCTGGAGCGGCCGCGAAGTGCAGGCAGCGTGCGGTCGTACTCTGCAGGCTCGTCAGTGTCGAGTGGGAGCGTGCGTGGAGCAGCCTACTTGAAGCGGACCACGACAGCGCAGCATCTTCGTCAGAAGTGCTTGGAGTCGCGCATTGCAGCCGCGAACGAAATATCCACGAAAAAGAATGAGAGACTGAATACGAAGAAGCGCGCTACTGTGGGCCCGGGGATGCACAACGCTGCCGACACGAAGGAGGACCACACAAGAATGGCTCGTGCAAATGCGACGTCTCGACGTCACTCATGCTCGGATTCAGTATCAGTGTACAGCTACACCGACAGCGAAGGTGAGTCTGTAGCTTCGTTGCCCGTACGCCGTAAGAGTTCGGCAGCAACGAGCGGCCCCAAAGTCGGCTTCGCTGACCGCGTGGGCGACTATACAGGCGACTTCTCGCAGCCGCCGCCCCGCATCGTGCGTGTGCACGAGAAGCAGCACGATGTCCGACCTTTCTCAGCTGGAGGCCGCGTGCTCACGCGCAACAAAGTCCACTCGACCGGCTGCCGATAAACGCAGCCAGCCATTCCTTTATCAAATGCATATCAGAAGGCAACTTCCCGAATCAGATGTACTATTAATAGTTTAACCCAATGAGATTTGACAAAATGCCTATTATTTCAGCCAATGAAATCTCTCCTTCGCAAGTTGAAGCGCGCGCATTAGCGCACTTGCCGGTTGAAGATGCAGCGTCGAGGCCTCATGCGCTGCCAGAGTGCACAGCAGCAGCTCCTGCTGTTCAACCCAACAGCTGTGCCCATCGAAGGTGTGTGAGTGTGTGTGCCCATCATGCGTCACTCTGTGTGTCATGGCTGACCGTCTGATGCAGCAGTAGAGGAGCTCCAAGGCCTCTACGGCTTCCAGCCCAAGCGTACGTTGCTTCTCGGTGGATTCTCTTGTTACAGCTCGTAAGCTAATGATAGATAATGGCTGTCTTCGCGTCCACAGAAGCGGCGGGGTGTTTGGCTGGTGAGTAAACGCATAGATCGAGCAAATGATGATGTACTGAAGCTGGATATGGACGGCAGATATCATGATTTCGCAACGCAAGTCGGTGTATCCGCCTGTAGCATTTGTGGTATGAGCCATTTATGGCGCATCGCTTCGTCCTTCAAGCTGGATTTACTGGTGAGATATCTTCTCGTGTGTTCAGTTGCTTGCGAAGCCCACTCGACATGTTACCCCAGCGAAGCATATTGAGAAGTAAAAGTGCCTGAAAGGAGCAGGTCTATTACGTGGATTTACGGTCTTACATGTGACAGGATAGAGAAGGCAGAGAAGGCTTTCGCACATGTATTCGCCATCGTAGTGCAGCCGTTCCCTTCGCTCATGGAACTACAACGGCTCCACGTTGTGAACGGCTTGAAGATCAAAATCTACACTGGTACGTGTGTAGTGATATCAAATGGCGATATTATTGGCGACTTGATAGACCGGTACTACAGTAACTGATGCGTTGTTGACAGCGAACTCCATTTCCAGTGCTGTGAAACTGATGGTACTCTTCCTACTTGAATCACTGTCTGGACTGGCACTGACCATTGGTACTTATTTGCAGGTTACCGTTCACAAAAAGTTGCATTTCCAGATTACGAATCGAGCGCAAATGGTGAACCAACAGGTACGACGCTGCCACGCGATCTATGTAGGCACTCTGGTTAGCCTCTTTGCCATGCGCTTACAGATGGACAATCAGCTGATCAGTCGAGCACATGCACTCAAGACTCTTCGCATCAATTTTCGCTTTCTGAGCGTGGACGAGTGTGATATGTTGCTCGATCTATTTGGTTCGTGTTCCGTTCGCTGCATTTGCTCGTGCTCATTCTGCTCATTTATGTGTCGATGTTATCTCTGCAGGAACCATCAGTGAACTCTCTCAAGCCTCAGCAGCCGACATATTGGACCGAACTGTGCTTGGAGCTGCTGCAGCTCAAGCCATCGAAGAGTTTTTCCACTCAGAGTACGTTGTTGATCCGTGAGTGTAATAGGAGTTGATTGGCAAAAAAATGGATACATGCTTGAAAAATGGTACAATGTACCACTTATATTGATCATTCGAACACTGGCCATTGTTCGTCGCCATGAGTTTCTGGACGCGGTTGGCCAAGCCTATCTATTGCGTGGCGCCCATGGCCAACGTCACGGATGTCGCCTTCCGCCGTATCATCACAGATCTAGCCAAGCCAACGGTATGTGCAGCCTAGCAGACGTTACTTGGCGTGTGGCTTACGGAGCTTTCGTCAGGTCATGTGGACAGAGTTTGTAAGCTGCGAGGCGCTCACGCATGATCCAGCCTCTCGTCAGCGGATGATGACAACTCTCATGTACGCAGAGCAAGAGCGTCCAATCGTGGCTCAATTGTTTGGATCCAAACCTGAGCAATTCTATGAGGTAGCGAACTCTCTGGGCTGAAATTGTCTCCATGCGTTCTCACTGATTGGTACATCTCAAGTCAGCGATGATTGTGCGCGATCTCGGATTTGACGGCATCGACATCAACATGGGGTGCCCTGAAAACAATGTCAACAATCAAGGCAGTGGCGCATCTCTGATCAAGACGCCAGCACTCGCACAGGTGTGTACAGGGCGAAATGTACCCACATAATCCCATTGCTCTCACTAATATCGCACGGGTTGTTGCAGGAAATTATCCGCGAATGCAAGCGAGGGGCTGGAGATCTCCCTGTGTCCGTCAAGACGCGCATTGGATTCTATACAATTGACTATCACGACTGGGTCTTGCGCCTGCTCGATACTGAAGCTGAAGTGCTCACCATCCACGCGCGAACTCGTGACGAGATGTCGGATTGCCCGGCACATTGGGAAGTAATGGGGGATATTGCCCATTTGACGCGCTCAACTGGCTCCTCAGCGTTGTTACTGGGCAATGGCGATGTGAAGAACCTCGTGGAAGCACAAGAGAAGGTCAACACTTATGGAATCGACGGCGTCATGATCGGACGCGGACTCTTCGGTAATCCGTGGCTGTTCCAAGGCCATCTTGATACGTCGCACATCCCAGTCTCCGAAAGATTGCAGGTCATTCGACAGCATACACAATACTTCCAGGAGCTACTGAGTGAACCTGGCCTTGTTGGCTTCGCGCGCATGAAGAAGTTTTATGGAAGTTACCTGCGAGGCATTCCTAATGCGCGCCATATCCGCGAAAGGTTCGCTCACGTCCGTACACCGGAAGATGTGTACGCATTGTTGGAAGAATGTGTCAAGTATTTAGCGACCCATGAGGCTGACACCATAGATCGGATGACAGCTTAAGTTGCACCATTACCAACACCGGCATTTGAAAATCTATGGTCATGACGCTTACGCTGTCTATGCTAGCTCATCGTCAGCGCGTTCATCGAGAACTTCGTCTGGCAGCACTTTCATGGAAGTCTCAATCATATCACGCAAGTTAGGTCGCGGTCCTTTTCGAGCCCAATGGGCTGAGATTTCGCGTCGAAAGGCTCGACCGCCGACTTCACCACTACGCAGATGAATTCATCACGTTAGCAAGGGATTCACTCGCTATTGTCGCAGAATAGAGAGACTCACGCAAAGAGAGATAAAAGTGGCTTCATGAGCGAAGACGTAGGCATCGTGTACTCCAGGTCTCCAATGGGCTGTGTGGAGCCCCACTTGGCCTGCAGGTCGTCAGCGTAGTCTAAATATTTAGCGACAATCTCTCGTCGCGACAAATTCGGATTCCGGTCAGCATTGAAGATAAGTCGATCTGCATGACGTAGATTCCACGGCTCATTGTACGCGGCCCGACCAATCATCACACCATCAATATTGCTTGAGTCCAGCAGTTCCTTGGCATGCTGAATACTCGAGACGCCGCCATTCAGAGTGAACGCCAACTCTGGGAAATCTTCCTTGAGTCGATAAACCACGTCATACTTGAGCGGAGGGATCGTGCGGTTCGCATGCGGACTCAGTCCGTTGAGCAGACACTTCCGCGCATGAACGATGAAGTGTTTGACGCCGCAGCTCGCAACAGTCGTGATGAAATGCTGCAGCTCTTCGTAGCTGTCGTGGTCGTCGACTCCGATTCGGCATTTCACAGTCACTTCGGCTGCGTTTAATTGAGGGGCCACGCTGCGGATCATGCTGTGGCATATGTCGCGTACACACTCCGGATCCAGCATGAGGCGCGCACCAAAGCAGCGACTGGAGACCAAGGGACTCGGACAACCCGTGTTTAGATTGATCTCGCAGAAGCCGCCGTACTCCTGACACATCTTCGCGGCCTCTGTTGGTCATCAAGAAACTTTCGTTAGCTTCTTGGGACGCAAGTAATGCAAGCAAGATGACACACCTCCAAGGTCTTCGATGCTGTTGCCACCCAATTGGATCGCCAAAGGAGCTTCGATGCTGTCATGACCCAAGAAGTAATCCAGATTCCTGCGCTGATGCAACAGCTGCAATACACCCGTAAGTTGTTTACAACAGTTTCCATTGAGAAGCATCAGCTTGATCCACTAACAGTCTGGTCCACGAGCATCTCGGTGTACAACAGCGTTCGCTTTGTGATATGGCGCATCAGGAATCGGTAGTGGCGATCTGTCCAGTCCATCTAATGATCCGTTAGAATTTAACTAACTAGTGCAATAGTGCGCAGATTCTTCATGTAGGTAGGCTGTGCAGTGGGAACCAGAGTCGCGTACCATGGGCGCCACAGACAAGCGCGCGACGGAGGATGAAGCCATGATGCAGATGCACTTCCTAAATGGTGACGATGACCACCCACCCACGCTTTTCGATTTTTGACAGCCAAGCCAATATTCGACGTCGAAAATGTCAGATTCTCTGGTTTTGGTGTGATTTTT
This sequence comes from Elongisporangium prolatum, assembly GCA_023335875.1. Lineage (NCBI taxonomy): Eukaryota > Oomycota > Peronosporomycetes > Pythiales > Pythiaceae > Elongisporangium > Elongisporangium prolatum. The sequence continues at coordinate 17,717 of JAADVW010000292.1, forward strand.
CTACAGACCTAGCCCGCCTATCATTTCCAACGCTTTCATTCCTCGCAAACCTAATCCCGTACGCGTCCTCGTGATGTCACCTGCTCAAATTGGTATGCCAACTTCATCGCACAAACGCTCGAAGGAACGGCTGGAAGCGGCTGCGCGCCGACCGACCTGAAAAGGCGAAAGTCCGATCGAGGACCCAACGGCCGAACACAACGTGAAGACCCGTCTGGCACATCTGCTCGCAGCATCGCAGTGGCATCTTAACTGACGCACCATCGGGTCGACCGTTATCTATTGTCCAACTGGATTTCCATACAAGAGACGCACGTGTGAGGAATCTCGCCTGTCAAGCTTTTTCCTTTTCCAAACAGTTGAACTCTCGCCAAAATTTATTCTTTTTTTACTTCTCTGTCCCACACCCACACAAACTCGCACCTTAATTCGTGAAAACTTATAAAAATTGTGGGCCGCCGGATTCCAGCCATGCCTTTTACACGGTGTTCTTTCTGTACAATCCGATGATGGTCATGATCCGTTGCAAAACCAGTTGGTTCGGCCGAAAGGGTCAGAAAACGGCCGCGGCCTTCTGTCGTGTCGCGTGGGTAATATATTACTGTAGTGTGTACTGAGCACACAGCCGCGCTATACTGTATAGAGCCGCAATCTGTACAAGTTGTGCGCGGAATGTGTTCCGTACAGTCCACCCTGTGTCCGGGAACTGCCTCTTGCTCGGCCACAAGTGCAAAAGCCTTGCTCAGCTCAGTTCCCATCTCGGCCACTCGGGGCCGCACTTCGGACTGTACTTCGATCGCAACATGACGCTGAGCGGGGTCATCAAGCGCAATGACTCAGCCCCGACTGCAACGCTGGCGCCGCTCATGAAGAAGCAGCAGAGCGAGCTGCACGTGCCCACGGACCCGATTAAGACCAAAGTATGGAACTACCTTGGTCACCGACTGGCCAAGCTCACGACCGTCCGTCGCAAGAAGCTGCTGGAGGTCGTCGCTAAGGGCAATCTAGCCGAGGTCATGGAGGTGCTGTCCCATGGCGTGGATGTGAACGTCAAGTCCCCGCTCGGCCACACGCCCCTGTACATTGCTGCCGCGCGCGGTCACCACCAGATCGTAACGCTGCTGCTAGATCGTGGCGCACAGGTGAACGACCCCACAGCCGACGGCTATACGGCACTATACGCGGCTTGCGAGAACAACCGCGAACTTGTGGCCAAGCTGTTGCTGCGCCACAAGGCCCGCCTGGATCTTGCGGCTGCCAATGGTTTCACTGCGCTCCACATCGCGACGAAGAAGGGTAACGTGACGATTGTGAAGCTACTATTGGGTGCCAAGGCAAAGATCGACTCACCGGCAGTGGTTTCCGGCCTTACGCCGCTCATGATGGCGTGCATGGGCTCGCATCCAGAACTTGTGGAGCTACTGCTCGATCGTGGCGCTGATCCGGACACCGAGGACCAGGATGGCAACACGTCGCTCCACTTTGCCTGTGCCAAGGGCAACTATCGCGCCACATATCTGCTGCTTACGGCAGGCGCTGATCCGGACATGCCCAACGCACGTGACGAGACGGCGTTCGATGTGGCGGCGCAGCAGGGCCACTCTCACATCACGTATCTGCTTGAAACCAACGGCGTAGGCCAGTCCGTGGAGGAAATGGATCAGCTCCTCGCGAAGGACCAGCAGCTCAACGAGTCGCTGACACGCAACCGCCCAGAGCTGGCTGAGATCATCCTCAAACACCGCGTCAAGTACGCGGCCTTTTACGCACTGGGCGCTATCCAAGAAGAGGACGGTGACAACCAATAGACGCCATCCCGCCCTCCCCATCATCACGATATATAAGAAGACTACCATCAACCCACAGAAGACGATCGCACTCGGGTCTGTGGCCCTCGCGACTCTCTTGGCTGCGGACGCAAGTGGCCAACTGGAGCGCGAGGGTGCCGATCCTCAAGAGTCACGGTATCTCTGTCCGACACACCACATGCGAGTCAACAGCTCCATACGCCACACTCTCCTCATATTACTAAAGCCACAGCATCAACATCACCCACTTATAAAGTATCCCCCATATGATGTCTATTCCTGTAATTCTGTCCAAATCCATGTCTATTTGCGTGCAATCCAATCCATTGTGTGACGTGGCAATGGAATTCCTGTAATTTTACAAACATGAAGAGTCGATTTGGCCAATAAGCCGAAATCAGTGATGGCACCAGCAGCCAAGCGACCGCAAGTTGCTGCGCCTCATGATGGCGGATCCAAGCGCAAGAAGCTGCGCAGAGGCGTTCGCAGATCCAAGGCCGAGCGACTGGCCAGGCGACAAGAGGCCTCGGTTGCCTCTTCTGCCCATGTAGCTGAAGCCGAAGTGTCCATCGAGCAGCTCCAGTCGGCGTCCTGTAGCCCCGAGTGGGAGACGCTGTTGCCTACACTCACGACTGCAGACGCGGCCTGCGCCTTCGTGCGTCTGCTGCTGTGGTCCAAGCGTCTACCCAAGGCGGCTGCGCACTACGCCCAGCGCCTGCCGTTGCTGACACCGGAGCTGGTGCTGCGCCTAGCGCAGGAGAGTCCGCAGCCAACAGAGAGCGACAATGGCAAACTGCCGTCGGCAGCGCTCTTGGCAGCGCAGTTCCTGCTGGATCTGCCAATGCAGCTGCTGTCTACACGCTCGCGACTGGACGCGTTCCTATGGCCGTGGCTCACGACGGAGAGCGACGGCGCTGGTCCAGCCAGTCACCTGCTGCTGCAGCTGCCACCGCCAACCGCATCGCTCTCTGGAGAACGCAAACTGCTGGTGCGACGTCGTGAACAAACGCTAGAGCTTCAGAGAGCGCTGGTGCAGCAGTGTCTGGCTCAAGGCCAGCTCCTGCATCTCGTGCCGCAGTACGTCTCGGCCTTCCAGCACCAGCTCCAGCAACGCCCACCTCTTCAGGCTCCTGCTCCTTCGGATGGCTCCAGTACCAGCTCTGTGACGTTACAAGTGGCTCAGCGCATGCAAACGCTGCTGCGGATGATCTGGGCCGATGCATGCGTCCTGGTCTTTGGCTCGTCCGCCACAGGTCTACGCCAAGGCGGACAGGAGGACCTGGACCTGTGCGTCCTGCTGCCGTCCAGTCCGCTCACTGGTCAGGCCACTGCGCCTCTGATCGAGGACATGAAGGAGCATCTGGCGCTGTATCTGTGCCCACAGACCGACCTCACGGCCGTCACAGGTGCGCGAGTGCCCATTGTGCACTTTGTGGACCCGGAGTCGCGTCTGAGCTGCGATCTGTGTGTGAACAACACGGCGGCGCTCTGGAACACGCAGCTGCTGCGGTGGCTGGTCCACGAGGCCAGTCCAACGCACTCGCACGCGATCACAGCGCTCGCGAAATGGCTCAAGCACTGGCGGCGAGCCAAACGGCGCGTCTTCGGTGGGAGCCTCAGCTCCTATGGACTCCTGCTGCTGCTGCTTTACTTCCTGCAACGGAAGCGCGTGCTTCCAGCGGTGGACGTGGCTAACTTGTACGCTCAAGACGCTGATCTCAAGGCTCTGGATTGCGACGTGATGTATCAGCAGGTTGCGGCGCTGGCAGCCAAGCAGCAGAATAAGTCGAAGGAGGATGAGGCCCAGCCAGCGCCCTGGACCCAGTGGCTGTGGCAGTTCTTCCAGTTCTACGCCATGGAGTTTGACTTTGAGCACGACGTCGTGAGTCTTCGCGGCCAACTCACCAAACAGGACAAGCAATGGACGCGCAAGACCTGGACCACAGCCCTGAGCATCGAGGATCCGATCGAGCTGCAGCGCGACCTCGGAACGCTGTTCCACCGACGATCGCTGGCCAAATTCCGCTGTGCGATCGCCCACGCTTGCGTCCAGCTCAGTGATCCAGCCACTCGGTCTCTGGACGATCTGCTGCGAGCGTTCCCTTACGAGCAATCGCAGGCTTCGGAGCCAGCAGAGGACACCGGTGCAGACGAGGAATAGCCCTCGGAGCTCTATTTTCGTCTACAACGCTCTTGGTCTTTCACTTCCAATTGCGTCAAGAATGGCGATCGGACCATCAGCCGAAGCCTGCGCTCTCCCTGCCAATGGATCATCCAAGGCCGTGACCAGCAAGCACGAAGAGCGCCGAGTCAAGCTGCAGCACTTCCTGGTGCTCAAGGCGTTCAACCTGAGGCGTCCGCACCAGAGCGTGCAGCAGCAGTTCCAGTTCCTCCGACAGCGAGATCTCTCTGCACAGGTAACCAATCCACGCACATGTCTTACGTTGCTCTTTCTGATCCTTCGCTCTCGCTCTAGACCGAGTACATGGACATTGCCGCGCTCTGCTCGTACCTGTCGATCCCTCCGTTCCGTCGACTGCTGATGCTCCAGGTCTTCCAGCTGCCTGCACAAGCGACCCACATCGACTTCAACGCCTTCGTGCGGTTCCTGCAAGCCACGGCGGCGCAAGCAGCAGAGGAAGAGAAGCAGCTGAGGCAGCAGGACGCCTATGCGCTGCCACAGCCTCCACCCATGTCTACTCGACCTACAGACGGCCAGAACCAGCAGACTCTGGAGCCATTTGCGATGGTGTGCTTCCAGCCCACGCTGCTGTCGTCCCAGACGCGCTTCTCGCATCCGCCACCGGCCCCGGGACTCTGGAAGAAGCGCGAGATCACGATCCAGGAGCGCATCACGGAGTACACCAAGATCGACGACCTCGGTCGAGCGCAGCACCTGGTCGAGAAGGAGAAGCACCAGACTGAGGTGCTGCACATGGAGTCGCTCGACGGCGAGTTCGCGCACCGCGAGATCACGCATTTTGAGACCACGGAGCAGCTGAACGACGAGATCGTGCACCACGACCACGGCCGCGAGGAGTTTTTGCATCTCAAGTCGCTCCATGATGAGATCTCGCGCTTCGAGTCGTCGATTCCGACCGGAGCCCAGGGTGGTGGTTCTGGCGCCCGGCCCGAGGAGTGCGAGCAGCCTCCACCGTCGCCTACGATCAAGCGAGATCCCTCGGTCTACGGCGAAGGCGAAAACGAGGGCTTCGAACGGGAAGCGCCCCAAGTGGCGGAAGAAGACGCCCGATGGCCAGAGCACCAGAGCGAGTCGCTTGCAGAAGAGTAAAATGCACAAATGTATTCACGTCAGTGCTGGTGTCTGGAGGCTTTATTGTCTATGGGGCGGAGGCTTCACTCGGACGCGGTGCTGCTCACGCTGTTGTTGCTCAGCAGGTAGCCGGTGCGCTTGGGCGGGGGTGAGGCTTCCTCGGGGCTGCCGTCGACGCTGCCCGGTGCCGAGTCGGTCTTGCTGGTGCTCGTCTCGCTGTTGTTGCTGCTGATGTCCGGGAGGTTCGTCGGGTCCTCGAGCTTGCACTCGGCGAACTCGATGGCGTCGGCCAGATAGTCCACGAAGTCCTGGCAGCTCACACCCTCACGCGAGATGATCTTGAGCGGCGCGACGTCGCCCTGCGTCTCCGACAGCAGCGGGTCTTGGTCTGCACCGGGCGAGAACGAGATCTCGAGACGGAACCGCTGCGGGTCGTTGATCGGGAACTGAAAGCGCTCGAAGACGCGCACGACGAAGTGGGTCATGTAGCACAGCTCCGGGATACCCTCGATCCACTTGCGCGCTTCTTCGCCGATGGGCGATGGCACGCGGCTGTCTTCGCGGCCGTAGCGGAGCACATTGAGCAGCGTGTGCAGATGCGACTCGCTCGTGAAGTAGAGCCGCGTGCGCACGGAACGATGGGTCGACTTGATCTCGTGCTTGTTCTTGGCGTACGTCGGATTGAGTCGGTGCGTGTGCGTGAGCTTGAAGCCACGCGCCAGATCCAAATCGTCTTTGATCTTCATGAGCAGAGTGCGGCACATGGCCGAGCCGATGTGGATCTTCTCCGTCACGTCGATGCCGTACTCCTGCGGCACGAGCGCGTGCGCTAGCGAACTTGCGATGTCCAGCAGCTCACGCACTTCAGTCAGATGCAGATGCGCGTTGTGCAGCGCGTCGTATCGGATGCAGTCGTGGATGTCCGGGATCTTGGACAGATCATACGTGTCGCTCTTCTTGATGTAGAAGTCGCGGTAGAGCTTGGCCCAGCGCTCACGCATGACATCGAGCGTCTCGCGGCCGCACGGTTCTGGGTACTTGAGCTCTTCCTCTGCCATGCGCGTACGCACTGCACGCATCATAGGGCTGCGCGGCACGCTGCCGCTGGCACTACCGTTGCCGTTGAAGCTGATGCTGTCGTCCTCGTCGTCCTGCGCGTACGCGTGCACGTGGCGTCGGCCCTTCATCTTGGACAGTGTGCTCACGCTGCGCGAGCGCTCGATGGTCGCGCCCTGGAGTGAGGACGCCAGTCGCTCGATGTGAGTCTTCTTGGCCTCGATCTCGGCCTTGGCGCGCGCTTTCTCCTGCAGGATCTTGGTCAGCTGTTCCTTGAGCGTGTGCAGCAGCTTGTGCATGACCTCCATCTTCTTGATCGGCTGATCCACCTGCGTGAGCGCCTGCGCGACCGACCGGATGAGTTGCGAGTCCGAGTCCATGAGGTACTCGCAGTTGTCGTCTCGGTGGATGATCTTGTGCAGCCGCTGTTTGACCTTCATGATGATCTCCTGCGCCGAAGACCCGGACTGGTCCAGCATCGAGTCGGCGTCCTTGGACTTGAGCACGAGCCCAACAAGGATCGGGATGAGGTCGCCTTCCAGCTCCAGCAGGCCCTTGGCGAAGGACGCCGCCGTCTTCTGCACGCGGCCTTCGTCGCTCGTGTAGATCTTGAGGTCATGGCGGTAGGTCGAGTGCAGGCGGATGAGCCCGCCCTCGCCGCCCGGGTACATCATCTGGCGGAACTTCTGGCCCAGCTTCTCGGCCTGGTCCTCACCCGTGTGCGTGAGATCGCCGCCCCACTTGATGATCAGCAGCAGCTTGCTCACGTGCTTGTCGCCGTCCTCGCCCACGCTAAAGTCCTTGGGCTTGAGCTGCACCTTGCGGTTAATGCCCACGAGCTGCCATCTCTGCAGCACGTCACGCAACGTGCGATAGCCCTTGATGCGGTCGTTCGGATCTTCATCAAAGCTCAGCTCGCGCTCGGCCATAAAGGCCATGAACTCAGGGTCGCGGCTTTCGTACTGCCGAATGAGTTGCTTGCTGACCTGCAGCAGCTGCTCCAGATCGGCCACGCCCTTGATCTTCAGGTCCTGCTTCTTCTTGGGCTTGGCGCTCGTGCCCACCTTGTCCTCGTAGTACTGCAGGAAGGACGGATGGCACACGTGCATCTTCATCTTCTGCTTGGGCGTGCGGTCTCCGTGGCGGATCACAGCCAGTACACAGCGCAGCTCCTCTTCCTGGACGTCTACAGGCTGGTTCGGGTGGTTGTCCGTGAGCAGCGACGGCGGCTCCGAGAGCTCGGCGCCGATGTCGGCCACGCGGAACGAGGCCGAGTTGAAGGTCGAGTCGAGCGCGCCGCGTCTGCTGGTCTCGCCCGTGGCCAGCGCCTGCGCGAGGTACTTGCTCAGCAGCGTGGCGCAGTCGTCGAAGTACTTCTCCGAGTTCTTGACGAAGCTCCAGCCGTTGACGTCGCACACGTAGGACGCGTCCTGCACGCGCAGGATGTCAAAGCCGCAGATGGTCTGTCCGAAGGCGCGACAGACCTTGTACGCGATCTCCTTCTCCTTCGTGGACAGAATCACTGGGTAGCGCACCTCCTTGCCGTCGGCATCGCGCAGCACGCGGCCGTCCAGCACGGGCGACTTGCGCGCCTCGGCGTGCGCGTAGTTGGGGCCGACCGTGTACACCTTGACGTCCACGCCCTGCGTGGACAGGAACTCCTCGTAGATGTACGACCCGTGCGGCCGCACCGTGTTGATCTGCGGGTCGAACTCGGACGACCGGTTGCCCACCTTGCGGAAGAGCCGCTTGCAGCCGCCGCCGGCGTTCATGGGGTAGTAGATGTGGATGTTGTGGTTCTCGCCGTCCACAGGCTTCTCCACGAACGGCTTGCAGATGCGCACGCCGTCCACCTCGAGGAAGTCATCGCCCTCTACGACCTCGGAGGGCGGCAGGCCGCGGTAGCCGTCGCGGTTCACCACCACGTGGCGCGGCATGGGCACGCCGTGCTCCTCCAGCACCTGATACACGTCGCGGCGGTCCATGAGCAGGTGCTGCGTGCTCAGGTCGTTCACGACCACGGGCCGCCGCAGCTCCACGTACGCCTGGGCCTTGTCCAGCGGGAAACCCGTGGAGAAGAACGCCATGAGCGCATCGCAGCGCGGCCAGTTCTCGACCGGCTGGTGCAGGATCAAGTCGTCGCCGAACACCTTGACACGGAACTTGTCGCGCGGCAGCCGGCTCAGAATCTCCTGCATGGGCGGCGACCGCGCCTTCTTCTCCATGGCGCACACGCCCACGGTCCAGCGCGGTCCGTAGAGCTCGTCCTCTTCCAGCTCCAGCGCATCGGCGTCCTCAGCCCATTGAATCCATGGGGCCGCCATCGAACGCGCTCGGGGTACGCTTGGGGGTACACTGGACTCTTGGTAATCAACGCCAGTGAGAGAAGCGATACTCTGAGATGACAAAACCGGAGTACGGGTCATTGGTCTAGAATGTGCCCATCCAAGAGGATTTACCCAATCACCCTGAAAAAGGAAACTGCCCCTTTACCATCATTCAGCTGAGAATGGGTAATTGGATGAATGGGTTCACATGGGCGTTTGGCGAATGAAGGCAGCAGATGACCGTCAAGAACAAGGAGAGTGCATTGTGTTCAGCACTCTCCAGTCCATAGGATCTGATCATGGCCTCTTGTGAAATTGCACAGATGGAGATGACGACACTGCTGCGTGAGATCGTTGCGCTGGAAGACAATGGCGCAAGTTCAGACCAAGCTGCTGGAGACGCAGATGCGCAATCGCTCTCTGTCTCATGCGCTGCAGTCGCTGTACTCGGAGTCAGAAAAGCGCCCATGACAGACGGATACTAGCGGCCCATACTCACATGACAGTGTCCAGATCACGCGACTGCAGAAGAGCTATACATACATTGCAGCGCTCAAGAGCCAGGAGACTCAGGACTTTGAACCGCTCGAAGGTGGCTACTGCTCCATCACGTGCGACGCCATCCGCATGCGAGGGCCTTCGACTCGGTGATCTTCAATCTCACAAGCTTCGAGATGGCAGTCTCGGAGATATGGGTACGGTTCTGTGCCCATCGACGGCGACAGCAATGCTATGCCTCGCATTCGCAGTGTGGCGATACTATCGTGTGGACGGCAACTTCGTCCTCTACTCTCAGTACTTCGAGGTAGGCTTTGTGGACCGAGACGATCTGTATCCGTTCCATCCCGGAGCAGTATCTGCGGAAGGACCCGACGGCGCGCATAGTTCTTCGATGCAATCGTATTTATCTTACAAGCACCGGCGCCGTCGTAGTATAAATCGCCAAAGACGACAGCGACACCATGAACAACTCTCGCAGGTGTCTGACTCCGCATACCATGAAAGCAAAGCACATGGAACAATGCCTCTCAAGCCCTTGAATTATAACTAGTGAGCTGAGTGGTGGAGAGGAATTCCACTGCCCAGATGAGAGTCTCCATTGCACACAGTATTATCACCACTCTTGGTTTGGCAGCATGAGCGTAATCGCGTGCAGTAATCATGTTTACGCGGCATATTCGAAATCACCCATGAAGACAGCTTCATTCCGCAACATGAGCCCTCCATTCGACAGCCAGGCCAGAGCTCCCAGACAAACTCCGAAGGTACGCTCCACTCATTCTCCGCACTCGACAGGCCTCTTGACGCAACAAATGACACGCAGGCTGAGAAGGCAGCGCTCCAGCAAGAGATCAAGGAACTGGAGCACGCGATGGAGCTGCTCAAGCGCAAGTTACGGCCACACGATCGTCTCCAATTGGATACGCAGCTGAGACACAACATGATTCGGGCAGCGCTCAAGCCCAATGCACTCGCTGCAGCTGAAGCGCAGTCGCTCTACTCAGAGTTTCTGGTACCAATGACGCTCTAACGAAGGGTCTTCATCATCTACTCACTCAAGCTTTGTGACTGCAGAGCACACGACTGCAGAGCCCAGCGCAGAGCTACATCCACTTGACCAGGGACGTCAATCAGCGGCGCTTGATACTCTCAGTCATGAAGCCCCAGCGTCTGCACATGGCCCAGCGCTTCTTGGAGCACCGTTTCGGCTGTGTGGATCTCCATCGCATGCTCTCGGAGAAGCAGGAGTTCGACTCACTGGACGGCGGTTACTGCTCCATCCACTGCGACCAGGTGAGATACATTGGCGCCAAGAGCCTCAAGCAAGTGTTCGATTCTGTGGTGTTCAATCTCAAGAGCTTGGAGTTGACAGTGAGTGACCACACGGGCGCTCTGGCTGTGCGGATGGACAGCGACGACAGCGACGCCATGGACGGCATCGCGCAGGTCCGGATGGTATCGACTGTGCAGTCTGGCCTGCAGGTGGACACCAACTTCGTGCTCTTCTCACAGTTCTACGAGGACGCGGGCGAGGGCGAGTCGGCACTACTGACCGCGGACTTTGTGGACAGAGACGACTTGTATCCGTTCCAGTCGCAAGAACGTCTCAGGAAAGACCCGTCAGCCTTCTGTCGTCTCAAGAGCCTGCCCAGGAAGCACAAGGGCGAATCGCTGGTGGTCGTGCTGCAGAGATGGACGACCATGCACTTGAGAAAGCCGGCCGTTGCGGTGTCCAAGGAGGACTGGGTGGCACTCAAGGTCAATATGGACGCCTGGAGCGAGACCATGCAGCAGAACATCGTGGCTGGAGTGCATGCGAGGTCTGACGTGACATAGTAAACATGATAACGCGACCACAAACTAAGTGCGATTCTTCATCAAAGCATGACTGCACGCTGTGGAGCAACTTCGTCCGGCGCCGCGGCTCAGAGGCAGTAGCCCTCCGCTGTCCTCCACAGCCAAGCGCAAGATGAGTTCGCTTCTCCCACAGCCAGTCTCTCTCTCTGTCAGTGTTGCTTGACGCTCTCAGGCAGAGAATCTGAACGAAATCGATACATTGGAAAAGTCTCTGGACAGTCTCAAACGCCAGCGACGACCGCTTGTACACTGGGACGGAGAGCTCTGAGTCCCAGTGTGCTAGCGACTTCGCAAGGTCAGTCTATCTTCTCCGAACTGTCGGTGCGTACTGACGAAAGTCGTGTCGTCAATTCCTCCGCTGACGCTCTCTCTCTCTAGAGCACGCGACTGCGGAGTCCAGCGCACGGCTACATCCACCTGACCAAAGACGTGGCCCAGCAGCAGGCGCAACGTTACCTGGAGCACCGCTTCGGCGCCATTGGTCCACGTCGCATGCTATCGGAGAAGAAGGAGTTCGACTCGCAGGACGGCGGATTCTGCGCCACGCACTGCGATCAGTTGCGACTCGAGGGCGTGCAAAGTCTCCGTCAGGTCTTCGATTCGTGCAGAATCAACTGGTGATTACGGCGCCCTCGGGCTTGCAGGACGACAGCAACTCGTGCTCTTCTCGCAGTAAGGTATGGACGGACGCGAATTTGCCCTGTTGACAGTCGATTTCGTGGACCAAGCCGCTTTGTACGCGTTCCAATCGCAAGAGCGGATACGCAAGGACCCCACAGCGTTCTGTCGCATGGAGAGTCTGCCTCGAAGAGACTACAGTAGTGGTGGTTATGCAGCGGGGGCGAGTATGCACATGAGCAAACCCGAGTTTGACGTGTCTACCCGAGTCTATGAACAGCTTAAAGCCAACATGGACCAGTGGACAGAGACCACGCAGCGGAATATCGTGGCTGGGGTGCGATCAGAGGCACGGTGTCCCATGTAACGGTAGATGAGATTTCTTCTGTTGTCGTACATGCATGACATCATGCATATGGAGGGGCTTCACGTCAAGAGTAATCACGATTACGCTCCGTGTCATTAAGTTCGGTTTCAAATCCTCCTCTTCTCCAGAGCGTCACTGAGGAAGATGCCGCCGTCTACGGACTCCACAAGCACAGCAAGACAACTGCGCAAGGCCGCAGGCAATGGCTCAGACAATTCGACTGGAAAGCGCAAGGTGCGTGTGCGATTACGACGTCTCGCGACCCATTCTGGGGCTGAGTGGAATGAATGGCGGTGGCAGGCCGAGAGGGAAGAGCTCCTGCGAGAGGTCGAGCAGCTGGAGAGCACGTTCAGCTCGCTCAAGCGCAAGCTGCGGCCTCGCGACTGCGCGTTGCTAGACAAACAACTACGTCACAACGCCATCCGACGGGCCATCCGACCCAGTGCGCTGGCTATGGCGGAAATCGAGTCGCTCTACTCTGCGTACACGGTGCGTCGCTGGCAAAGGATTGGTTGTTGGCTGACATGTCACTCACGCCTGCGCTCTCGTTTGTGACGCTAGACTACGCGGCTCCAGAGTCCAGCGCAAAGCTACATCCACCTGACACAGGATGCCGCCCAGAGGCACTCGGTGCTGATGGGACGGAAGAGCCACAAACTGCGCCTAGCCAAGCGCTTCCTTGACCACCGCTTCGGCTGCATCGACCTGCATCGCTTACTCTCGAAGAAGCAGGAGTTCGACTCGCTGGACGGCGGCTACTGCGCTATTCACTGCGAGATGCTGCGGTTCGAGGGCGTACAGAGTCTCAAGGACGTCTTCGACTCGGTGGTGTTTAACCTCACGAGCATGGAGATGGCAGTGTCGGACCACACGGGCGGCATCTCTTTGCGCTTGGACAGCGACGACATCGATCCTGGCAACGGCGTCGCGCAGGTTCGCATAGTCACGACCGTGCCATCCGGTCTGCGCGTCGACAGCAACTTCGTGCTCTTCTCCGAGTACTACGAAGACAAAGGCCAAGGCGAATCGGCTCAGATCGTCGTGGACTTCGTAGACCGAGACGATCTGTACCCATTCCAGTCGCAGGAACACATTCGGAAAGACCCGACAGCGTTCGGCCGGCTCTTGTGCCTGCCAAGGAAGGACGAGAGCAAGCCACTCGTGGTCGTGATGCAGAGATGGTCGACCATGCACCTGCGAAAGCCAGAGTTTGAGGTACCTAAAGCGGCCTGGCAAGGGCTCAAAATGAACATGGACGCCTGGAGTGAGACCATGCAGCAGAACGTGCTGGCTGGCGTGCAGTCTCGACAGCGGGCGACCACTGCCTGATTGTATAGAGAACGATTACTAGAGCATGTACTCCTCCTCCGAGCGTCCGAAGAACGCTCGCGTGAACGCCTTGTCCACGATCGTGGATTGGTACGGCTTGGGCTTCTCCTGCTGTTGCTTGGCAGCAACACGGTCACGTGTCGCGGCCGCCGCGCGGCTTCGCTTGAGGTCGGAGGCGAGTCCGATGGTCGCGCACACATCGATGAAAAGCTTGGTGGGGTTCCATTGCCCTGTCATGATACCCCACTCGCTCGCCGCGTAGTCTGCTGGAAACTTGTGGCTGTCAAAGCACCATCAGCCAACCGATGCACGAGAGATAAACGACCAATAGCTACTTACTGGTAGTTGTGGTATCCTTCACCGATGGCTCCAATGCTCGCAATGAGGTTCTCCGTCGCTTAGATGTTGACGTCGTACGGTCGATAGCCGTAGAAGTGCGCGAGGCTCTTGATGAACCAGGTCATGTGCAGCACCAGACGTGGCGGAACACGCCGCCGAGCCAAAAGCCCGTCCATGAGTCGCCCAAGGTCCAGCCCACGGCAGTGGGCATCGCGTAGCACATGAGCAGCACGGTCTTAAAGTAGTGACGCTTCTGGAACGCCACAACAGACTCGTCCAGAAGATCCGCCACGCTGATCTTCTGGCCCTGCAGCCGCACGTTCTCGTGCTTGCGCACCATGACCCACCCCATGCGCGCGAAGAAGAAGCCTCGACTCGAGTTGTGCGGATCGGCCGTGGTGTCTGAGCCCTTGTGATGCACGCGGTGATCGCGCGCCCACTCGAAGATGGATCCCTGGAAGGCCATGGAGTTGGCCAGCATGAGGAACACTCGCAGCGGCAGCTTGGCGCGGTATGATCGATGCGACCAGAGGCGATGCGCACCTGCCGTGATGCCCAGTCCCGAGTATAACCAAAACATGCCCCAGAGCACGAACACCTGCACGAGCGTGGCGTTTGGAAGCACAGCATCGCTTACAGCGCACCAATGTGCCAGAGCGCCAGCATGACGACGTTGTACCAGACCACCTCGCCCCAGTGGAACGACGGGGTCTCCTGAGCCGTCTCGGCTATCGGCTGGTCTTCTTCGGCCACTAGGGACCCAGGCTGGAGCCCTGAGCGTCGCTTGAGGCCCCCTACAGTCATTGCAGAGATGGGCGAATGACGCGCGATAGCGCTCCAAACCTTCTGATTGCTCGAGTGTGATGACTCGTCTGGTGAGTCATCTCATCCGAGTAAACTTTGTCAAGGAATGGATACAAGACTGTCACTCGGATGCCTAATGGGCTGATCTCCATCGTGTCACTGCTGCTTGTGACGTCGGCTCGTGTCCAGACATGACAACGGCTTCTGCATGCAATGCTCTAGCCATCTCGCTCGTGGATTCGCTTCGTCATGACCAAGTCACTTCGCAGTCGATCAGCTTCAGCTACCAACTGGCCCAACGCCGATGAGCGACCCGAACTTCAGACGCTGCACGCACACTTCTCGCGACGCATCGTGCTGTTCGTGATCTACTTTGCATGGGTCTGCGTGCTCATGATGTTTGCATATGGATCTACACTGGTGGTGTGCTCGTGCATGCGCTCGCCACCTGGGACGCCGCAGTCGTTCCTGCTTGCGTGCAGCTCTTTCTCCTGGGCATGCTGCTCTACGAGTCGTACTACGTGCTCACGCCCGGAGATCGCACGTGGATGGGCTGCGTCACTTGTTCCGCAACACTCTGCACGAGTATCTGTACTTTCGCCACAACGCTTGCATCTTTGAAGAGGACGCTACGAGCGAGACAGCCAAACAAAAGGGGCGATTCGTACCAGCCAAAGACAGCGCCATGTTCGCCTTCCATCCGCACGGCATGCTGTCCTGCGGCTTTGCAGTCAATGGCGTGCAGCACATGCGGTTTTCCAAGGCTGATGTGCGATGGCTTGTGTCCGAGAGTCTTTTCTGGTTCCCGCTCCTGCGAGACATGCTCTACTGGCTTGAGTTTGACAACGTAAACAAGTCCACGTTCCAGCGGCTCATGCGCGACGGACACAACGTGGCGCTTATCAAGTTAGCACTACAGCACGGCTACAAGGTAAGAATGCCCATGCAGTATTGTGGCAATTCGACCTCTCATGGCTGCAATCACAGGTTTATCCGGCCTATTCCTTTGGCGAAGAGCGCACGTACCACATGTTCACTTACTTCCAGCGCTTTCGATTGCAGCTCAATGCGTGGAAGATCCCAGGCGTGGCGTTCTTCGGCAACATCTACTGCCCCATCATGCCGCAAAGCGACGTGGACTTGATCACCGTGGTGGGAAAGCCTATCAAGTGCCCACTGATTGCTGCCGACGGCAGAAGAGATTCTCAAGTACCAGACGCTTTATCGACGCGCTTCGGGCCCTTTTCGACCGCAACAAGACAAAGTACGCGGAAGATCCGAACGTCACGCTCGAGATCGTTTAGGACGCATGTTATCAATGAGAGAGTCCCGAGACAGTTCGAACTTGGGGAAGTGCACGCGCGTGCGCGCCCAGTGGACGGCCACGACCTCGAGCTCTTGGTTGTCGTCGCGCTGGATCGTCATGAGCCGCACGATGTCGCAGGAATCGCGTCGAATGCGCTCGAGCGGCTGGTACGGATGCACGTCGTCCTCGTCCACAAAGTCCGAAACGTACGTGGCGCACTCGCGTTCGTCGCCGTAGCGCTTGTCCCGCTTCTTGTACTCGGCGATCATAACTGAGTTGGACTCGACGGACACGCCCCAGGGCGTATCGGACACCAGTCGGATCTGCTGGCGCTCTGGAAGGCCGCTGTCATCGTCTTCACGCACAGTGACTTGACCCAGACGGTCCGAGATATTGATCTGCACGTTCCACATCTGAAACAACATGACGTCGTAGACCTAGCGGACGCTGCGCACACCTGGCAGCCTCGTGATCGAGAGTCTCTCGGGGAATGTCGCATCCGATGTGTTGAATCGCCGACGCTTGATGAACTCTCGAGCGAAGTCCAGTCGCTGGCAGCGCATCTTTAGGTATTGCTGTGCGTCGGTGATTTTGGCATCTCTGATGTCGCTCGACGCGCCTCTGGCTCTGGGCCCAAGTGGATGAAGACCTCGGTCGGACACAGAACCCTGCAGTCGCTACAGTCTCATGGAAGTGAGTCATGGAGCATTCCAGACAGCAACAGATCAGCGACAGACCTGGGACTCGTCAGCCATGGCGTCCAGTTTGACTATCGCAAGCTGCTGCTGCTCCATTACGACGTAGAGCTCTTCGTTGATCCGTTCGATGCGGTCGCAGCCCTTGCACTTTTTGGTCTGCTGCTGGAGCTCCTCGATGCGCGCTTGCGACACCTCAATATCAACCAGTATCGCTTCTTTCTCCTCCTGCACATGCCAACGTGATAGACTAGTGGCAGCTGCCAGCGCCATACACAGAGCTCACCTTTCGAAGGGGATTGGTCGCTTTGGTCTTGCGTCGCACTGGCCGAATGCGCTTGCGGCCGCGCTTGCTGGGCGGATCGATCATAGTACCGCTGCTGTCGGATCGGGAGGTGGACGCCGATGCTGTCGCCTGCGTGGGCGCGCTGATAGTGTAGATGCGGCAGCGCATGGCGTTCTGACCTCTTGGCTCGTCATGATCACCTGCGCGAGTCAGCGGCGCCGCGTAAACATTTGAAGAGAGATGGTACAGTGTACCACTCCAGCCAAATCAAGTCGACTGGTACCAGGTACCATTTCCTGATGAGCGTCGAAAGGCCTGAGGCCAGCGAGAGCAGCAGCAGCAGTGGCGACATGGCAGAGAGATCTGAAGGCGACTGCAAGCCTAAGGCTGGCGTCAAGCGTCGCCGTCGACCACGTACGTAGTGCGCAAGGTGCGTTGGTCAATGGTCAGCATTCGACGGGCTCGTTGTCACTCACGTGTGCGTGTTGATTAGACGGAGAGAAACCAACTGGTAAAGGAGCTCCAGGCTCTGCAGACGCAGATGGATCAGCTCAAGCGCAGACTGCGGCCGCGTGACCACCCACCGGATCATGGAGAGGCAGCTGCGACACAAGGCTCTGGTCCGTGCGATGGAGCCTCAGGCGCGTGCAGACGCCTCCCTGCAGTCTCTCTTGTCAGAGTTCCGGTCGCTCAGGAGAGGATGCCGTTTGAGCGGCGCACCCACTTGAGCTCCGACCCAAAGCAGCGACGTGCGACGCTCTCTGCGCTCAAGACGCTCAAACTGGAGCAGACGGAGCGGTTCCTGGAGCACCGCTTCTGCTGCGTGGACAAGGGCCGCGTGTTTGGCGAGTACCAGCACTTCGACATGGCGGATGGCTATTGCGCTTTACAGCGCCACGTCTCGCGCATCCACGGTGCTCAGTGTCTCAAGCAGGTCTTCGACTCGGTGATCTTCAACCTCAAGAGTCTCGAGATGTTCTTGTCCGATCACACAGGCAGCGTCGTCATCCGCATGAACAACACGACGACGATCTGTCGGGGATCGCGCAAAACGACTGGTAGCGACCTCTCCTTCAAGTGTTCGCACTGAGAGCAATTGGTTGCTCTTCTCCAAGTACTGCGAGTCAACTGAGAACGGCGAATCGGCTCTGATCGCCATCAGCTTCGCGCACAGCGATGACCTGTACCCATATCATCCAGATGAGCGTGTGCGCAAGGATCCGAGTGCATTCTGCCGCATGACTTGCCAGCCCAGAGGCAAAGACCAGCCGCTCATGGTGGTCATTGAACGATGGTCTTCCGTGCAATTGCGACCGCCAGCATTTGACGTCTCGCCGTTGGCTTGGAGGGCGGTGAGACAGAACCTGGATCCATGGAACGAGACCAGGCAGCTGAACGTTTTGGCTGGGATGCAGTCAACTGAGATTTAAGTCACTCTTCGTCCCAAGCTCTCGATATTCCTGCCTTCTATTGGCACATCACGAGCAAGTCGAAAACCAGTTTTATGACAGCAGCATACATTTGAACTCAAAGGCGTCACATGCACACTGTTCCGTTCCTGCATGATCTCTCATTCTAAGCGAATCAGGTCCCAGATTTGAGCATATCGCTGATAGAGTTCAAGAAGTAATCGGTCCAGCGTCCGATAGATGCTGCAGTCTCTTTCCAGACCTGAGGAGAGACTGTGAACGTTGGCTGGCGCAAGCGCATGTGTCCATAGCGCGTGATCATCACTTCCACATCGTCGTCTGCGGGACCTGTCTTGTGCGATGTCAGGCGAACGATGCCGCTCATATCTCGTCGCAAGCGATCGTCCGGTCGGTACGGATACAGCTCGTCTTCGTCCACAAAGTCGGACGTGGCAATGGCGCACTCTCGTCCTTCATTGTGCTCCTCATCGTTCTCCTTGTACGAGTAGTAAACGACCGAATTGGACTCCATCGGCACGTTCGAGGGCGTGGTCGAGACCAGTCGAATCTGCTGGAACTCGTGGTCGCCAAGGTCGTCGTCTTCACGGATCGTGATGTTGCCCAGCTTCTCCGAGACGCGCAGCTCGATGTTGTACATTTGGTTGACCATGATCTCGTAGGCCTGCTTGACGCTGCGCGCGCCTTCGAGCTTCTCCATGTACAGTAGCACCACGACCGCGTCTCCTTCAGGTGTGTCGAACTGCTGGGCGTCCGCGAACTTGCGGTTCGGGTCCAGTCGCGGACAGCGCTGCTCCAAGAACGCATGCGCATCCGCTAGCTTCGCAGGTTTCATGCCGAGAAGCGCGGCCTGCCGAGAGGCGCGATCTCTGCCCAAGTGGACGAAGCGAGTGAGGGGGAAGGCTGGCTGCAGGCGCTGCATTAAAACCCATCGAGTCAGTCACTGAGGGTCTCTGCTGGCGGAGTCAGCACAGAGCCGTTCGTACCGAGTATTCTGTGAGCACAGCCTGCGCACCAGCTAACACTAGATGCTGCTCCTTCACGGCCTTCCGAAGTGCGTTGCTCGAACTTCGGATCTGCACGCACTCGCTACACGACTCGGCGTGCGGCTGCATGGTCTTGAGACTCGCTTTGAGCCGATCGATCTGCTTCTGAAGCACCGCAATCTCTTCCTGTTCATATACAAGCGCATCAGCTTCAGTACCATAGCAGACACACAACAAAAACAAGACAGACCCGTCGTATAGTGCCCGTGGGCTTGCGTGGCTTCCGAATGCGCTTGCGCGGAGCTGACGCTCTCTTGGAGCTACTGCTGTGTCTTAGAAGCCTGGCGTCCTCTTCTGAGGAGCTCAGAACACGAGCTACAGCTTCAGATTTCGTGTCTGCGCTCATGTCATGCCTCAAGTCGTCTCTGCTGCTACTGAGGCCGTCAAGAGACGTAGGAGTAGTGGCGGTCTCCTGCATGTGGGCGTGAACTGATACTGAGAATCAAAAACCCAAAAGATAAAAACCCATTCGCTTCAAAATTCGGCAAGGTTTTATTGTCAATGCGAACTGGACACTCTATGGATGCAAATAGTGGTCGTACAGCCTCTATGCAGCCCATCCCAGCAAGCATGGCGCTCGCGTTATCACCTTGGAGACTGACCACAGTCGTCTCTCGAATGTTATTGGCCGTTGCTGTGAGCTCTTGAGCCATGTATGCAGCCGCATGACCACAACCAGTTCTTCCCTTCGTTCTGCGGCTTTTCATCTTCCAACGATGAATTTAATCAGTTCGGCATCCAGTGCGTCAACCGTCGACTCTTGCGTCGGCTCCGTCGCGTCGCGAGCAGATCGTTGTCACGATGTCCTTGCGCATGCGACTGGTACGAATACAGATCGTCCACGTCCACTGAATTGCGCATGATGACTCCGTAGCTGTTGTCTCGGTCCTGGCCTACGAACTGCGTGAAAGCCACAGCGTTTGTCTCGTGCGTCACGCCGTTGTCAGTGCACAAGAACAGTCGGTGGTGCGAGATGCGGCTGACCACTCGGTCGTAATCTTCGCGCAGCGTGATCTGGCCCATTATATCGGTCATGCTGATCTCGATGAAGAAGAGTGCGGACTCTTAGACCTGCTCCAGACCTTGATGCCTGTGGACTGCGAAATGTCGAACCAGTCGCAGCAAAAGTCGCCCTGTGGAGTCATGAACACTTCTTCCTGACGGTCAGGAGACAGCAGATCGAAACCCTCGCTCTGATCGATGACGAGCTGCGGACCATCGGCGATCTTCTGTCCATCAGCATCTTTCGACGCTCGTTCCAGTCTCAGGTCAAGTGGACGAACGTTGTGAGAGGTTGTTGAATGGGTGATTTCTGCCAAACGAGCTTGCGTTAGCGCCAACCAAGAGGAAGACAAGAAGCAGCGCAAGCAAGACGCACCACTCGACGAGAGCATCGCGTAGGCGTGCCAAAGCAAGAGTCTCTGTCGTTCCAGTAGACCCTGGATTCCCGCATTATGAGTCAATAGCTTTGATACGCACTCCCTTTTCAAGCACGCGAGCTGGAACTCGAGCACCTTTGCGGTGCCTGTGAGATGGTAGATTACTTCCTACGGCAAGAAGCGGTCACGTCAGTCCCACGAAAGCTTCTTGGCGGACGCCCACGACGAACCTCCTCCAATTGAGAAGAGTGCTTGTGCTTGTTTGGGCACTTGACGCGCTTCTTGGGTAGGGAACTTTCTGCATAAGGTCGATCTGTCAGGACTGGTGAGTGCAGCTTTGAAACTGCGTCGATGGAGAGGGATTGTGAGACCGACGTATTCATGGTGTGCAATTGCGATTACAGTGCCGATTTGCTGCTGACTCATGCAAAAAGGAGCCAGAGTAAGAGCCATCAATGATCTGATTCGCATCTTACAACACATAGCGTCAACTGAGTCAGCGTCGAAAGTTTAACTTTCATAGAATGAGTCACCTCCAATGAGGCCGGACCACAGACATGTCGCTCTCCTCCCTTGTCCGAAGTGCCACTTGAGCAACCAGTCCACTCGTAAGATCACTCGAATAGGCACTCACCCGAGCTGCTTCAGCGGCAGTCTAATAGAACCTTGCCGACGCCTCTGATGCCAGCATCGATGCTTTCATCGCTCGCTACCAGCATAGCTCACTGTAATAAGCATTGCACGCCAGTTTCGCAGCTCGATTATTCATTGACCGTCCCTCCACGGACCAACAAGGGCGAACAATGACCCACTGGAAGCGGTAGAGTTTCTAATTAAAGACATCTTGTCAGCGTTCTTGATCTCTTGAGGCTGCGAAAATCCCTCGCTCGATACCTTCAAAGCGGCATTAACGTCAGCTTTGCCCGTGGAGCACATCGCTGATGGTGTTCAAGAACACTTCCGACCAGCTCTCAATCGAGAGCACAATGTCCTGCCAGGCGTCCTCAGACACCGGGAACTTTGGCTGGTGCATCCGCAAATGCGCGTAGCGAGTGACCACGATCTCCACGTCCTCATCTCTGGGCCCGGTCTTGTGCGATGTGAGGCGGACGATCCCACACGTGTCTCGACGCACGCGCTCGCTTGGTCGGTACGGATACAACTCGTCCACGTCCACATAATTCGATGTAACAATAGCGCACTCGCGTCCGCCGTTGTTCACTTCGTCCTTCTCGCTATAGCAATGGAACACCACGGAATTGGACTCCAGCGGCACGTTGCAGGTCGTGGACGAGACTAGTCGGATCTGCTGGAACTCCTTATCGCCGCTGTCGTCATCTTCGCGGATCGTGACGTTGCCCACTTGCTCCGAGACTCGGATCTCC